>LOJH01028315.1:0-12594 GCA_001685095.1 Ellobius talpinus
TTCTTTATTAACCAATAAAAGTAACAGATAGATAGAAGACCCACCTACATCACACAGGGCTCCTAAAGAGAACACCAGGGGGCTCCCCACAGGGACCCACTCTGAGCTCTGTCATCTCCCTTCCCCACAGTGGCAGATGAAATGCTGTAAGTGTGACTCCAGGCTCCCTCACAATTACAACAGTCACCGAGTGGAGAATGTCGCATCATCTTCAGGCCCCACACGCTGGTGGCAGTCACAGAATGGTGAGGACCTGCCACCTCCTTGCAGGAGCCCACAATTATAGAGGCTCCAGAGGCTGGGGCATGTGGAGGCGAAGGTGTGGGGGGCGGGCAGGCCAAACCTGCCAGCTTTGTTTAGGGGTACGTTGGGTACTATAGGCAAAAGGGTTTACTTGGGTTAAGGGGAAGGTGTGATGGGAGAGGACCACACCTGTTCCACTTTGCCTTGTTTCTGTGGGTGGGTGCATGTAGGACTTGGGCCTTGGGAACAAATCTGTTTGCGACAGACAGGCTGGGACCCTCTGAGTGTCAGAGATTTCAGTGATGATGAGATAAGGACGCCTAGGAATAGGTGACACGAGCAGGGGCACACCAGCCCCTCCTTTCCCAGAAGCGGCTCAGAGTCAAGGCTAGAGGTGTTCTGACCACCCAGAGCTGGTGCTAGCGAGGCTTTCTTTGGAAGTATACAGGAAAGCATCTTGTCTAACATTTCTGCTTCTTGTCCTTCGAGATGTGAACCCTGTCTCTCTGCAGCTGGACCTAGACAAGAGAATGCAGCTTCATGACATCATGATGGATTTTAAGGTTTGCTCTTGGGGACCTCGGGGGATGGGAGAGGGATTTGGGTTGAGAGGAGAGCAATGTTTTGTCTCCTTAAGCTGGGATGATGGCGCCATATGCCAGAGGTCCTCTTTCAGAATAGGGACACCGTCTATGACTTTACATCATGGTGACAACAGACAGCTGGCCTCCAGGAGAAGAGGGCTCCTTCCCAAACCCCATCCTTGCCATGCTGCAGCTGCAGACCGTGGTCCTCTCTGCAGACATCTTTAACCTGTCTGATAGATAGACCCTACTCTGGCACATACCACTTCTACTGGACTTGGTTACTTTTAATGATTTTGGTATGAAATGGCCCAGAAATAACTCATGTGCTGATGGCTTGGTCCCCAGTGGGTGGCTTTAGTCTTCAAGAGGTAATTGGATTATGAGACCTATGATATAATCCCTGAATCAATCCATTGATGGACTGATGATCTGAGGTATGATTTCAAAGTGATGGAAACTTTCAGCTGGAGCCTGGTTGGAAGAAGTAGGTCACTGGGGGCATACCCTTTGGGGCCCTATCTGTCCTGGGCATTCCCTTTGCCTGTTTTCTCCCTCTCCTCTCTCCTTTTCTTTACATACATCATTAGCAATCTATTCTATTCCACCCCACAGTGTGTAGCTATAATTCCAGCATCAGGGAAAGAGGACAGTGGCAGATGGATCCCTGGAGCTAATTGGCCAGCAAGTCTAGTTGAGTCAGTGAGCTCCAGATTCAACACTAATGCCTGTCTCAAAAAGCAAGGTGAAGAACTGTTGAGGAAGACATTGACCTCTGGCCTCCATTGGCTCATATGTGCAGACTTCGTGATTGGGACAAACCTCCAAGAACCAGTTTGAGGAGAAAGGATTTATTTTGGCTGGGGGTGTCAGAGGCTTCAACCCATAATGGCTTATAGATGGAAGTTTCTGTCCCGCCTGGTCCCGGAGCCGTTCAGTCCCAAAGGAACAAGAGGTTTATATGAATTAAACTGGTTGGCCTATTGCTCAAAATACTAACTACCTCTTACAAATTAAATTAATCCATAATTCTTGCCTATGTTTATCCACATGACTTGGTACCATTTCTCAGTAAGGCATTCTCATCTTGCTTCCTCTCCTTCCAACTGACAACTGCATCTCTGCCTTTCCTCTTCCCAGAATTCTCTTAGTCTGGTTGCCCTGCCTATGCTTCCTGCATGGGCACTGGCCAACCAGCGTTTTATTAAACCAATACAAGTGACAAATCTCTACAGTGTACAAGAGCATCATCCCACAGCAGTGGCTGCTCCCTTGACTGAGCTGAGGCTGGACATCATGGCGGGGAGCCTGGAGAGGAGTGGAGCAAACCATTAATGTTGGAGAGAGAAACTGGGCTGGGATCTGAGCTTCAGGCCCTCAGCTTACACAGCAAGCACAGCTGTGTCCTCTCCCCGGTCCCTGGTGTGATCTACTTTCACAATTTTGAAGATGAGATCAGTTTAACTAGTGGTCAAGAATTTGTCTGCCCACAGGAAGGACTTGCCACGGCACACCTCGCTTGGTGAAAAGCCCATCCTGTCAACACTATGGCCTCTCATATCTCCACTCCTGTCTTAGACGCAATGGTTTCATTCATTTGTGTCCCTCCACCCAGAAGATTTAACTGCATTCTTTCCATGGAAATAGTCAAGCATGGAAAGATAAAGTCTGGCTAATAAGATGAGAGGAACAGGAAACCTGTGAGTGTTTTAAGAGTTGAGAGGTGTGTGGGGCGAAACACAACAGGACTCGGTTTCTTATCTGACGGAGAAAGTTGGCTCTGAGAGCCGTGCACTACAAAAGGTCGAAGTATTTTGAGAAATGCCATCAGTGTTTGAACAGATGCCCAGTCCCTCAAGGAGACAGTTCTGAAAGGCAGTGTTAACTCGGACACTGCTAAATGCTTTTTGCTGTCTTCTGTGCATGTGCCAGATTCAGCCACACACATACCAAATCCTGGTGGTGTGGTGTAACTGGCATGTGTTGTTAGGGACAGAAAGGTGTGTGAAGTTAAGTCAAAATGAAGCTGCTCTCACTAAATGTACCAGAGAAGACCGAGTGAGTGGCAGTGGTGTTGATATTGATGAGCCTAGGAGGGGCATCTAGCTTGGCTAGCCTTGGGGCTGGTGTCAGAGAATCCACTATATAACCTTGTGAAGGGCAATGTTCATTCCAGGAAAAGACTCTTTCAAAGCTTCAAAGCTAAAGTGAGGAGTGAGGAACAAGGAAGCCCATAGTAGGCAAGGGGACAAGAGAATCCAGAGGGGTCTAGAGGGTGAATTTCTGTGGTTGTGGGAAGGCTGTAAGTCACTGCCCACACAGCAGTGTGTACTCAGTGCCCACTGTGCACTAGGTGCTGGGAAGAACTGGGCACCAAGCAGGCAAAGAAGAGGGGGTGGTTCAGGGCACTCTTTCTCAACCTAGTTTGTGTCTGCTCTCTCCCTTCCCTAGGGACATATGACAATTTCTGGGGACATTTTGGTTGTCACAATTGTGGGTATGGCAATGACATCAGGTAGGCTGAAGTCGGGGATGCTGGTCAGTATCCTGCAATTCACAGGGCAACCTGATGGTTCCTTTGTCCAACTCCAAATAGGAACTGTGTTGAAGCTGAGAAATCCTGCCTAGAAAGCAGGGAACTAGCTGGTAGATAATTAGAACGGTGCTGCTATTTCTAAGGGAAACCAGATGGTAGACTAGGAGACTGCGCCATGGGCTGGGCAGGAAAATGCAAGTTAGGTAGGTATAAAAAAAATCTCCATGAAAAAGTAGCATTTAGACTTCCAACAAAAGATGAGAAAGAACCCACAGGGGAGGAATGTTCCAGGAAGGAGACAGGTAGGAGGGCTGAGGAGGGGATGGGCTCACTGAGATGGCGGTGGGTGAGGGCCAAGCAAGGAACATAGAGCCTTTGCACACAAGGTCAGGTTAGATTTTAAGAAGCTTGGATGGGTTGGTCAGCCTTCTGTCACTGTGACAGACACCCCAAGATGGAAGAACTTGACAGTAGAAAGGTGATGTTTGGCTCATGGGTTCAGAGGTTTTGGTTCTTGCTTACTTGGTCTTGTTGCTTTGGGGCATATGGAGAAGCTGAGCATCACAGCAGTGGGTGTGGCAGAGCACAGCTGCTTGTCTCATGGTGGTTGGGGAGGGGGTTGGGTGCTGATTATTGCCTTGGAACATAGGACTTGTCCCTGTCTTCTCCACAGTCCCTGTCCTTGCTACTCCTGGTCCATCTCTCCCTCCTCTCTGTAGGAGACCCTGTCTGCAACTGTGTCTCCCACAGGTCACTCAACCCTACTCCACCTCCCCGCCCGGTGTCTCCCCAGAGCCCCATGCCAGCTGGCATGCTGATCGAGCGCTCTTCTGACTATGGCAAGACCTGGAGGGTGTACCAGTACCTAGCTACAGACTGTGCCAGCACCTTTCCCCAGGTCCACCGGGGACAGCCCAAGAACTGGCAGGACGTCCGGTGCCAGCCCCTGCCCCAGAAGCCTAATGGGCGTCTAGCTGGGGGAAAGGTAGGTCTAGGAAACCTGAACCAGCAGGGGGAGTGAGGAAGCCCATGTATCCTAGTTAAGAAATGAGAACAGGCCAGATCAGATCATTTTGCTGGGACCTTCCAGAAACATCTCGAGGCTTCTATTGCATCATCCACCCTGACTTTCTCCAATTTCCTCCTATTGGGCTCATGGCTACATCCCTCTGGGGACTTTTTTGTAAGGACTTCTGGATGCCTACTTACACATAAACAAGCAAAGAACACATGTAATTTGACTTTCATAGGATTTACCACAAAAATAAATTTTTGGTTCATCTGTCATGCCAGACCTAGTCTATGGTGGGAGATTCCAGAATAACTCAGATCTCTGAAGTTATCTGCAATGAAAATGACAACGTGCCTCTAGAAATATCCGGAATTTTTTTCTCAGAATCTATCCTGTGTGGTTATACTCTTCTCCAAAGTATTTCCCACTCCTCCACATGGAGGAGGCCTTAGTGCCCCTTCCCTTGGAGAAGCAGCTCCGGGCCCAGGCAGCTGAGTGCTGCCCCCATGTGGCCATGGATCTCCTTGCGTCCACCTACCAGCTATTTGGTTAAATCTTTCCTGGGCCTGGGTGTCCACTTGTTCCTAGCCCTGAGCAGAGCCCAAGGCTTCTTCCTTTTTTTGTAAGGCATTGGGATGAAAACCTGGTGGGATATTCCGGGATGTATATCCCACCAAACATAGTGAGAGGTTTGTAGAATAAATAAAAGCCTACTTAGAACCGATGGTGGTCAGGGTGGCCAGCACTGAGCGTTCACTTAATCCATATCTATACCACATCTTACCATCCTGCATGCATGAAAATGCCAGACAAAACCCATCATCATGTATACTATATATATATAAACATACATACTTTATAATATTATATATATAACAATAGGGCTGGTGAGATGGTCTAGCAATTAAACAAGCTGCTTGCCCTGCAAGCCTGATGACAGGATCCCCAGAGCTCATGGAAAGGTAGAAGAAGAAAACCAATGCCACAAAGCTGTCCTCTGACCTCCTACCCACATTCCATGGAACCTCATGTGCTCCCCCCACCATATTCATACATTAATATTAAAGAAAAAAATGAAAGCTAATAATAAAAAAGTATCATCAAAGTCCTTCTTTGTAATAGATGACATAGCAGGTAGACCTGTATTTCCCAACACACACACACACACACACACGTGCACACACGCACACACACATACCCACGCACACACGTGCACGCGCACACACACACATACACGTGCGTGCACGCCTGTGGATGCTCCTTTAGGACCCGGTGGTCATCGATCCCAGCACAGGTGGCAGCCTCGTGGCCACGGTCTGTCTCAGACTGGTGAGAAGGGGGTGTAAGGAGAATGAGGACCGAAGGGATGGAAGGCGTCTGAGCTTAGTGCACACTTCTGTCCCCTGCAGTTCTGACCTTTCTTCTCTCCGAGCAGGTCCAGCTTAACCTAATGGATTTGGCATCAGGTATCCCTGCATCCCAAAGCAGAAAGATTCAAGGTTGGTTTTAACTCCTCTTCTTCTCTCTGACGGGGCCGTTAGTGGGAGCATGGAGCAGCTTGGACCCCAGCTCATGGAAATTTCCAGCTCCTTCCAAAGCCTTCAGCGATTTTGGGACATAGTGCTTACTCACTCATCCTCCAGGAATATATGGAGCATGCTGTGAGGGAAGACTGAAGGCCGGGATGTCTGTGCTTTAATGGGAAGGTAGAAAAGAGAGGGAGACTCCATTGACTTTTAACTTACTGCCTTTGCTTCCCCACCTCCTCCTTGCTGGGGCCACTCTCAGAATTAGGGGACATCACAAACCTAAGAGTCAACTTCACCAAGCTGGCCCCTGTGCCTCAGAGGGGTTCCTATCCACCCAGTGCCTACTTCGCAGTTTCGAAACTACGTCTACAGGGGAGTTGCTTCTGTCATGGACATGCCGACCGCTGTGCCCCCAATCGTGGAGGCCCTACAGGTCCCACCACTGCTGTGCAGGTGACAGCCCAGGGTGGGAATGGCAGAGTGGGAGGAGTGAGGCCAGACCAGAGCAGACCCTCCCACAAAGAAGGCAGCTGCTCCACTTTTGTGGATATTGCTGGTGACCTAGCTCAGTGGTAGAACACGTTTCTAGCAAGTGAAAGGTCAAAGCAGGGTAGGGAGATAGGTTGGGGGCAGAGGCTGGGTGAGGTGGTGCCTGCCTAGTAAGCCCGGCACACGTAAAAGGTAGAAGCTGAAGGAATAGGAGTTCAAGGTCATTTCCAGCTACATCGTTGAGTTTGAGGCTAGCTGGGCTGTGCATCATCTCATTTTTAAAAAATCCACCAACAAGCAAACAATAAAGAAAGAACAAAACAAACAAAAAACAAAACCATAGGTATTTAGTAAGTCTGCAAGAACAAAGGCAAAAATACTGTTTCAGAAACCCAAATTGTACACTTCAGGTCTGCATTCTACCTGCAGATGGTCTCAGCTTCGGCTGCATGTAGACCTGTGGATACAGGGGAAACCGAGGCAAAGCCTTTCAACCTGGATCTCACAGCATTATTATAATATGGAAGTTGCTGTGTACCTATGAAAATATTATCATGAATTATAAGACCTGAGAGTTGAAATAACCTGTCTGAACCTCTGTGCTCAGAACTTCTGATTTCATGACTGATGTTTGAAGCTCCAAGCTGTTGGAATGTCCTGTGGGGTTGAGAGCCACTGGCCTTGGGATTTAGTCATCTGGTAGTAAGGTGTGGGGCCAGGTAAGAGGTCAGTGCTTAGTATAAAAACAAAGTCCACAGCCAGTATGGGTGCAGTAGGGATGGGTAGAGAAAATCCAGTTTAGCAAGCTCTTGGGGTTCACAGTGAGTCCAAGCAGGGGGACCCTGGGAAAAGGGGAGAGAGGCTGCACCATTTCATTTGCTTTTCCCAGGGTATTAGCTTGTCTGCCAACCTAAGGGTGTGTGGTGCTCAGCCTGGTTACAGAAAGGCAGGGAGAAGTCACAGCAGGTGACGGAGAGAGCCGCTCAGTCTCCGCTCTGCCCACTTCTGAAACAAGTCCTGCTGGAGGCTGCAAAGGAGCCCAGAGGGAATAGGAGCGCTTAGGGCACAGGAGATAGATCAGGGGAACCTGAGGCCTAGTGGGAGGAATGCAGGGATTCGTGGAGGAACTCACGGGACTGCTCCGATGCCTCAGCCTTGTCCTTAGGTTCAAGGTTCAGGTGGAACTTGGTAAGGGCTCTGGTGTTTGTAAACACCTGCCCAGGTGACTACGTGAGCAACCAGCCATGGTGTTTTATGGAGTTAAAGGGAGCTGGGCAGGCCTGAGAAAGGGGAATAAACCTTTTACCCCACTTGGCTGGTGAATGTAGAAATTAATTACGGCAGGCAGAAAAACATCAGAACTGGCCAATAGGAAATGCCAGCTTGTATGGGGAGTGGCTAGAGGGTCAGCTGTGGCAGAAAGGGAAGGGCAACTCAGAGTGAACAGGTCCCTGAATGCCAGGCTGTGGAGGTGGGGCTTAGTTGGGGGAGCAATTAACATGCAATCGTGGTTCTATTTTTATATCTTAATGAGGCTAGTAACAACTCACCATGCAGTGTCCCACCAGCCAAACAGCTTAGTCACGGATTGCCAGAGTGAAGCTGCTGAGAGCCTGCCAGACTCTAGAGTCCCACAGCTCATCAGCACAATGTCCACTACCTGCCACTGAGTCCTGGCCCGTACATCACAGGTGACAAACCTGTGGAACCCTTGCTAGTCTGCATGACACACACATGCTCACACGCATGCACTACTCACATGCTCCTGCTGCCCTCCCGCGGGCATATAGCATGAGCACTCACATAAAGATCCAGGCCCCCACAGTGTTACAAGAACTGAGAGAAGGCTGAAGCATTTGTATGTGGTATCCTGGAAGGGCGTGTGTCTAGGCAGGGTCTTGAGGGTCAGGCAGGTTGGTTTGCAGGGAGTGGGCTTTCCTGGATAAATCCTTGCTGGTAATCACCGACTCCTCCCGCAGGTCCAGGATGTCTGTGTCTGCCAGCACAACACCGCTGGCCCCAACTGTGAGCGCTGTGCTCCCTTCTACAACAACCAGCCATGGAGACCTGCAGAGGGCCAGGATGCCCATGAGTGCCAAAGTAGGAACCTGGGATCGGTCCCTGATGATAGCAGCGGGGATGGGAACCGACTTATCTGTTTCTCACCTGGAACATGGGGCATCTGGTTTTGTTGCTTATGACTGCAGCCCTGCCTTCAGATCCCTGGTTTGCAGTAGATCTGGGAATTCCCCTCATGCCTCCATCCATTTCTGTCATCCCTGAAAGAGCCAGGCTTTGGTCCCTGCTGAAGCCATGTGCTCCCAGAGCCCCTGAGGCCCCTGCAGGCTCCTTGCTCTGTGCCAGACATCTCTGGCTTCTAGTGATCACATCCCTATACCCAATGCTCCTTGGATACAGGACCTTCATCTGTGCGCATCCCAAAGTGTTGGGGACGTGTCTGTGACTGTGCTGGGGGCCAGAGTGCTTGTTCATTCAGCCCTTCCCCAGTCTCCTTTGACACCGGGCCCCGCTTCCCCGCTCTGCATGTCACAGAGCTGATACTGCTCCTTGGGCACCTGCCACGGTGGTCTGCTTTTGCCCCACGGAGTCAACCTCGGATCTCCCCGTCTAGGGTGTGACTGTAACGGGCACTCAGAGACCTGCCACTTCGACCCAGCCGTGTTTGCTGCCAGCCAGGGGACACATGGAGGCGTGTGTGACAACTGCAGGGACCACACTGAGGGCAACAACTGTGAGCGCTGTCAGCTACACTATTTCTTCAATAGAAGACCTGGCGCTCCCATTCAAGAGACCTGCATCCGTGAGTCGTGGCTTCATGGACAGGCTGCTGTCCACTTGCCCTCCCCGGTTTGTCCCTGGGGACACGGAAGACATGGAGAAGCGAGGAAGCCTTGGTCCCAAGGACGGGCTTGTGGGATTGTTTTAACTGGGCTCTATGGAGTAAGTTACTTATCCTCTCTGGGCTCTGGACCAATCAAGCAATGAGCTTGCTGGTCAGTATACAGCCTTTTCCGGAGGCACACAGAGAAGAAAACAGGAAGTCCAGCTTCTGCCTTTGGAGCACACACACACACCGTGAAACCGAGGGGTGCAAGCACGGTGTCTGTGATGCTGCCATGGCTGTCATGGGCACCACTTTCGTTTTTCTGTTTCTCTAGTGCTGAGAACTCCTCCCTCCTCCATCAAGATATTTTATCTTTTTTTTCTTGGTTTTGGTTTTGGTTTTTAAAGATAGGATTTCTCTGTGTAGCCTTGACTGTTCTAGAACTTGCTCTGTAGATCAGGCTGGCCTTGAACTCACAAGGATCTGCCTGCTTCTGCCTCCTGAGTACAGGGATTAAAGGCATGTGCCACCACTGCCTAGCTATGAGATTTTATCCTTTGGCCCCCACACAATGACAGGCATATCACTATGACTGAGTGTCTGTTGACTTAATAAATGAGTGGAATGGCTTAACATGTCCGCCAGGCTGTTGGATTAACCTAGGACGGTGGTTCTCAACCTTCCCAGTGCTGTGACCCTTTAAGACCGTTCCTCATGCTGTGGTGACCCCTGACCACAAAATTATCTTCATTGCTACTTCATAACTGTGATTTTGCTACTGTTATGAATCATAATGTAAATGTCTGATACGCAGGATATCTGATGTGTGACCCCCGTGAAAGTGTCATTAGACTCTTTCGACTCAAAGGGGTCGTGACCTGTAGCTTGAGAACCACTGACCTAAAAGAAGAGAACAGGATAGAACAAGCGCTTGAGACCGATTTGATCAGGAAAAACCTTCAGGACAAAGGATCCTTGAGGTTTGAAAGGCGTGAAGGAGTTAAGGAGTAGGCAGCTGCTTCCTGACATTTGTGTCTGGAGAGTAAGACAGACGTGAGTCTGACCCTGCTTCCCCCATCCCAGTACAGTCTCTGGAATGTTGACATCTTCAAGCACTGGTTCCCTCATCTGTATGGCAACTCCTGCCTGCTGAGGTTATCATGAGGACTAGGCAGGACAGCCTGTGAAGGCGCCTGCTTGGCGTTTGCAACATTGTAGCCCTCAAGAAGCGATAACCACAGAAGCAAGACTGTGGCCCTTAACCGGAGTCAGCGCTGCCCTGCTGCTCTGTGCTAATCCTTTAGGACTCCAAGCAATTTCTTTTCCTCGCATGGAAGATGGGGAACCAGGCACAAAGGGTTCCAAGCTTGACTGGGGTTGCAGGGCTGGAAGCCCATGGTAGAATGGGGTTTGGAGCGGACCCTCCTGGTACCTCCTCTGAGCTCTGATGTTGTTTCTGCCTCTCAGCTTGCGAGTGTGATCCAGATGGGGCAGTGCCAGGAGCTCCCTGTGACCCACTGACCGGCCAGTGTGTGTGTAAAGAACATGTGCAAGGAGAGCGTTGTGACCTATGCAAGCCTGGCTTCACGGGACTCACTTTTGCCAACCCCCAGGGCTGCCACCGTGAGTAGAGGGCCCCGGGAAGGTGTGGTGGGGCATGAGGCTCACCTTGGAGTGTTTGCCTCAGAGAAATCCCATTCCAGGCACTGTGTGCTGTATCACTGTCCTCCAGCAAGTGGCAGCACAGCCCTGGGTTGGAAGTGGGTTTGAGTCAGTTCCTGCCAGGGTGGGCGGGCCAAACTGCCAAGTGTCTGGGAAGGCACAGTGGCCTTATGAGTCAGCCATGCTATGCACAAGGACAGGCCCTGTGACTTCAGGCTGCGTTTGGGGGATGCACCAGCCCTGCACAGTTTAGCCCTGGATTCTATCTACAGAGTGAGAGTCTGGGACACAGTCCCCAGAAGCAGGGCCAGACAGAGCCTGGTAGGAAGGATCCCTGAGGGTATTTTCTCAAGTAAGTCACAGGACAGGTGCTTTTCCAGGGCTGGGCCCCTCTGGTGCATGTTTTTTGGGGTCAGCCTCTCTGTGGGAGCCTGACTATGCTCAACAGCCCTCCCTCCCACAGGCTGTGACTGCAGCATCCTAGGTGCCCGGCGAGATATGCCTTGCGAGGAAGAAAGTGGGCGCTGCTTGTGTCTGCCCAATGTGGTAGGCCCCAAATGTGACCAGTGTGCCCCTTCCTACTGGAAGCTGGCCAGTGGCAGGGGCTGCGAGCCCTGTGCCTGTGACCCACGCAACTCTCTCAGCCCACAGTGCAACCAGGTATGAGTAACATTGGCCCATGGGCTATTCATTCACAGAGGGGTCCTACCTACGAATGTCTCCATCTCTCCTGCACTGCTCTCTGGCCTTCCTACAGTCAGGCAAGGCTACATCTGTCCCCTTTCTCCTTGGGGGAGGCCACCAGATGTCCCTCCCTCTGTGGTTCTCAGCCTTGGGCCAGGCTTGTCCCCCACGCCGTCTGCAGCTCAGTGCTGGGACTTGACTTTGGGTTGTCTTTCAGTAGGAGCCCTAGTTTTGGGGAACACCAGATCTACAGAGCAAGGATCTTGGGCACAGTACCTAGTAGGAAGGCCAGGAAGGGACTGGAAGGGTCCTCCATGCATAAACTGAATAAAGCACTTTCTTTATTCAGTTTACAGGGCAGTGTCCTTGTCGGGAAGGGTTTGGTGGCCTGACATGCAACTCTGCAGCCATCCGTCAATGTTCTGACCGGACCCATGGAGATGTAGCTACAGGGTGCCGAGGTGTGTGCTTATTGCATGGTCAGACAGCAGGCATGTAGAGGGGTAGGATAAGGGGTGCTTGGTGAAGGGCACTGATATAATTGGACCTTCTGTACCGATGACCAGGGCAACTCTGTTGAGCATCTTCCCTTGAAGACTGTCTGGCCTCCCAGTGCCCGGATCAGGTTAACTAAGGTGGTCCTCACACTCCAGGATGGAGGGCAAGGGTCCTTGCTCCCATTCCCTGAGAGCCTTGGCCAGCAGCAATAGAGAAAATAGATCCTGAGGAGGACTGGAGTGATGTGGTATTCCCCTCTGTATGCTGTGATTACCATTAATGAATAAAGAAACTGCTTTGGACCTAGAGCAGGGAAGAACTTAGCTAGGCAGGGAAAACTAAACTGAATGCTGGAGGAAGAAGGCAGAGTCAGAGAGAAGTCATGGAGCTGCTGCTGGAGACAGACATGCCGGAGCCTTGCCAGTAGGCCACAAGCCTTGTGGTAAAATATAAAATAGTGGAAATGGGTTAAATTAAGATGTAAAAGTTAGCCAATAAGAAGTTAGAGCTAA
>LOJH01028316.1:0-17774 GCA_001685095.1 Ellobius talpinus
TTCTTTGGGACTTGCTGGCTGTGGGGTACCTGGGCGGGACAGAAACCCCAACAATCCGGCCCTCATGTTACAAGAGTGCAAAGAACTTAAGATGTATTTTTGCTCACAGAGATGGTGACATTTTTCTGGACATTGAATGCACATCTATAATCCTAGCAGTGGGAGGCTAGGGCAGGAGGATCATGAAGAATTCTAGGCTGGCTTGAACTATATGTCACACTGTCACAAAGAACAAAACCAAAGACTCAAGGACTGAGAACGCAGCTTAGGGACAGAGTGCTTGCCCCATGTTCACATGGACCTAGATCCCATCTACAAAAAATTTTAAAGACAGTTTTTATACCCACTGGTTCATTGGCCCCTGTTTGCAGAGGAGGGGAGGGTGAATATTTGGGGTCGATGTGGTCCCCTGGCATCCAAAGTAACTAGATGAGCCAGTGACATAAGATGTATATAGAATGTCTCTGGGGGAAGGTTCCTGAAGTTTCATTAAGTTACTTCTGCCTGGTGCGTGAGCTGGCAAGATGGCTAATCAGGTAAAAGGGCCTGCAGTGCAGGTGTGATGACCTGTGTTTGACCTCAGCACCCAAGGTGGGAGGAGAGAACACAGTCTTAAAAGCTGTCTTCTGACAACTTTCCCAAGAATCTCAAAGGCCATGCGCAACCTAGCACTGTTCTTCCTCAAGCATTTCCTCCCCATCTCCCTTCCCCTCTCTCTTTCTCTCTTACACATACACACAAATAAATTAATCAATACATTTTAATATCTATTGACTGCACTGTTTGCTATCCTAAGAAAAAAATAGCCCACTGCCTCACCAATCAAGTAGATTATCCATAGGGCCTCGCAGCTCCCATGACTCTGCTTCTGTGTTACAGCCACATTCTGCCCAAGCAAATGGAGTGTGCTGCATACGGAATCTGCTTTTGCCTACTGGTTAAACCTTCTTTTGTACTGTATTTTCACAGATCACTGGGAAACCAAAGTTATAATAGGATTTATTTTAAAGACACTCAAACACCCAAACCTGTATCAGTGTTCTTTCAGTCCCAGGCTATCAGAAAGAATGGAATAACTGGAGAATCCAAATGGTAGCTGCGACTTTGCTCCTGCAAGCTTGTTATTTGAAAGTGGTGGTTACAGACTCCCAGAAGTTTTGCAAGAAATAAACCACAAGTCTCTATTGCATAAGTGAGTCAGACCTCATCCCAGGGCAGCCAGAGCAAGCCTTGGAAGTAGTTGAAGGCCTTAAATGAAATGCCCAATGTGGGAGTAATTCCAAAAATCTCTGACCTGATGGTGCAAAATAAATCCAAAGAACCACAGGTTAAACTTCATTTATTCCCCTTGCTAGCCTTCCAAATGTCTTCTGAAATCACAAGTTTGAGCTTCTTTATGCAACTGACAAGAAAAAGCAAGGCACATCTGTGTGTTTCTGAGCCTGATTAAGGTCTGTGGATGTGGGGCTCTATTCTCCGGTGCCTTTTCTTGGTTCAGGGGCATCCAATCTACAGGAACATGGCCTCTGAATGCCATTTATTACCTATGACCTCTAAGTCTTAGCAATAATGTCTTCTGATCTAAATGAGCATGTAGCTAGTTGTCTCTTCAGATACTGTGTTGCTAGCTTCAATAATCATTGTTCGAAGTAAGTGGGATTTACATGCTTTTATAGATAGACAGCCCAAACCCTGTCAAGAAAAATCAATACACGAAGAAAAACTTTTCTCTTAAAAATCTCTCATAACTCCAACGCTTTGGGGGAAAATCACTGTTAATCTGTTACGTGTGTGTCACCCACTTCTCTCCCAGTAAATCAGCATCTTGCTTGGCCACAGGCACCCGATCATGATATCCGAAGCCCTGTTTCAGCTCTGCGCTTTTACTGTATTAACTTCTGACACCATAAATCAGCGGCTCCCTGGAATCCATTATATGGATGTGCTGCATTTGCTTAATCCATCTCTGTGTGGTTTTCACTCCGCCACCCACCTTGTCCCTCCCTTTTTCTCCATGGTGCAGAAGAAGGTTGGGAAAGAGAGCCAAGAAAAGGCCCTAAGGGTTGTGGGAGAAGGAGGCAGGGCTCCAGGCTGGCTTTGGAAATGAGGTGGCCATGGCTCCAACCTCAGATCGCCACTCACACTGCATCCTCAGAACAAATGTCTCCTGGGGTAAAACCCAGGGTTCTGCTTGCAGGAACCATCACTTCTGCCCCTGACCTGTGCCTCAATCCCCCTTCCCGCAATCCGGAATAAATCAAGGAGCTCAGATAACATTTTCAGGCCAGACTCCATATAATAGAAGATGGCCCTTTTCCCCTTATTTCCCCGCTACCAGGTTTAATTTAAATTTGAAAAAAAAAAATAACTTTCAGCTTCCATTTCTATTTTAACTTATTCTTTCCAGGGAAAATACATTATCTAAGGCCAGTAATGCAGAAAATATAGTTGCCTTTTGCTTTCTATATTAAATCTGAAAATGCATTTGCAAAGCTATGCTTTGTAACTCAGATATTCCCCCTTTCTCACTTTTTTCTACCTAAGACCTAGTCTTTTGTTATTTATAGAACAAAGTTGGTTACCCTCCTACAAAGAGAACTTAAACTCTCAATATTAGGTTCACAAAAGTATAGCTACTTTCCCAAATCTAAACTACAGAGAACAGGGTCACACCAGTATTGGGACATAGACAGATGGACAACCTTTATCTTTCATACAATACAATGAGTGGTGCCCATGTTTTAAGACAATGAGACTTAAGAAACAACCAACATCAAATTGCTATCTTAAGCATTACCGTTTCCTTGACACCTCTAATTCAGAACTGAAGGCTGCACTGTCCCTGACCTTCCACTGATGAAACTTGTTTTATTGAAGCCAGCACAAAGTATGTGCAGGGCATTTCTGCCTCTTGTAGCCAACAGACGGCTTCAACCCCCAATATTGTTTTTTCTAAACTGAATGAGCCTAGTCCCATGACATGTGGCTTTCTGGGGAGACAGCGCAGGGCTCTTTGGTCGCTAATGCATTCAAAGGATGGAGTTGTGCAGATGTTGATTAGCCTGTCTCCTGGTTCCTCTTCAAAGTTTAGAGACAATTTCCGTTTTATTCTGAACCATATGAATCCAGATGTGAAACTCAAAAGTGCTCTTTCAAACCCAAGGAAATCCATCTTGCACAGGGCTTTTATTGTTGTTGTTTTATTTGGGGGGCGGGTGTTTAAGCCATTATACTGAAAGTCTGAATGAAAAGGGAGAAGTTTCCATTTAAATCTCTAAAGCCAGATATATATAAATAACAAAACGCCTTTTTATTTTATTTGATTTCTTTTTTGCCTTAGTGTATAATTGAAACAGTGTTCTGTTCTCAGCCTGTGGACTACCTGCCATTCATGTAGAAGCGATGAATCTGCTTCTCTGTAGTCTCTTGAAGCCTCTAAAGCACAGATTTTGTTCATCTTCCTTTATCTTTCTGTCAGATGGACCCCAGGTACATTAGCCCAAACCAGCATTCTCATGATTCTGCATAGTTCCTGAAAGTTGGTGCACACAGAGGGCATCAACACTGTAACAGTTAATACATTGGTGACTTCAATTTTAACTAATGTCACACTGCAACGGAGGTTATTAGATGGTCTTGTTGGAAAGTTCAGAAGCAGTTGAGCTTCAGAGATGATGTCATTAAGGACAAAGTGTCCTTCACATTCAGCTCTGTGCACAGTTGACTTGCCATGGGCTATAAGGAAACTATTAACATGGTCCCAATTCACCAGTGGAAGACAAGGTTGCTACCCAGTGAACAAAACCCCTATAGACTATGAGCATGGTATACAGAGGCTGGCTTAAGCATAAATCACCAGAAATTGGGCAGGAAATGATTATACTTTTTGGTGGTTTGAATAAAAAGGGTCCCCATAGCCTCACAGGTTTGAATACTTGGCCATCAGGGAGTGACACTATTTGAAATGTTTAGGAGGTGTGGCCTTGCTAGAGGAAGTGTGTGATTAATCGGGGTGGGTTTTGAGTCTCCCTTCCTGCTGCCTGAGGATCTCTCAGATATTTCTCCAGCACCATGTCTGCCTGAGTGCTGCCATGCTGCCCACAAAAATGGTCCTCTGAAGCTGTAACCAAGCCCCCATTCAATGCTTTCTTTCAGGATAGCTGTCATGGTTATGGTGTCTCTTCACAGCCACAGAATGCCAGTTATGACACCTGCATGGTTGCTATCATGCTAGTCTGGACAAGGATGAGTTTGGAACTACAAAAATGCTGGTGAGAAATCCATACTATCCCACTCTAAGGGGAATCCTCACCTGTATGACCAGCAGGCCAGAATCACACCCATGGAGATTCATCTACCGAAGAGATATACAGTCTATACATACGTACCACCCGCAGAAGGAGGGAAACATGGCGGAAGAATGACAAATACTAACATTATGGGTGCTGTCCTTCTCGGCTTCACTTCCCCACTTGGACTTCATATGGAGCCCCATTTCCTCACCTCAACCCAATGACTGCAGAACAATCATGAGCTCCTGCTCAGTTGCTGCCTGACTCTGCCAGAAGAACGCCCCAGTCCTGTGACCCTCCACCCTTGCTCCCTACTCTCCTTTCAGCCCTTGCTCGCAGGAACAGAACCTCCAAGCACACTTCACCCTGCCCGCCAGGTGATGCTGGGCACTTGTGAGGTGCAGAAAGCACACCTCTATATATTAGACCACACTGTAGCCAGAACTAGTATCTTGCCATTCTGTAGGATGCTGCACACCTATAACTACACAATGTTTGTATGAAGAATTTAATATCAGCCCAAATTAGTAAGTCAAGAACATGCACAAATCATTTACTTTTTTTCATTTTTAGATTTATTTAATGTTATGTGTGTGAGGGTTTTGCTTGAATGTATGTATGTGTACCACAAACATGCTTGGTAACCTAGTGGGCAAAAGAGTATGCCTTATCTTCTGTTAGTGGAGTTACAAATGGTTGTGAGCCACCCTGTGGTCCTGGGAATCAAATTTCATTCCTCTACAATAGCAGTAAATGCTCTTACCACTGAGCCATCATTCCAACTTTGCTCCTACAGCTCTTTGTTTCTTAAACAGCTACTGTAAATGTGGCATTTTCTCTGTGTACTATGTATTTGCTTAGCTTTTCCAGTGTTAGAGATCAAACACCTCCTCACCCATGCTAGGCAAGTGTGTGCCCACAGAACACCCCTGGACTGTACTGCACTTCTTTCTTTCTTATTTGCTTGTTTGTGTTGAGTCAGAGGCTCGTATCCTGGCCTTATGCCACTGAGAGAACCTTGAACTACTGAGTCTCTTGCCACTGTCTCCTTCTTGCTGGGATTACAGGTAGGTATACCATACTGGTTCACACAGTGTTGGGGACTATATCCTGGGCTTTGTACACACTAAGCTGACATTGTTACCAATTGAGCTATAGGTTCAATCCAAGATATATCTTTGAGTCTAGTAATCCTCACAACAAAACCATGTTTTACAATCCTTTCACAAGTTGTCCGTCAAGGCTCAGGTAAAATGATGTGCTGGAATCACTTCCCACAGCTGTAGCAAATGCAGCCTGTGCCCTTCCCCTGATTCCTCCCTGCAGAGGATACACATATATGAGGGCTGTATTATTTAGCTGATGCTTCACACCCAAATCCATTAGAAACCTAGGAATCTGGGCGTGGCCATAAGTAGTTTCAGTTTTTGGTTAGTTAATTTGCTGTTCTTCAAGTCTTTAGAAATTTGTGGGGTTTGTTCTTTTCAATCCTACATTTACCTTGAATTTTAACTCTCCAGGGATGAGAATAACCATGTCCCATAAGGTCAGAGATATTGGGAATGTGGGAAATTAGGAAAGGGTAGACGTTGATCAATCTCAAGGGTAGAGTTGACTCAGGCTACCACTTAAGTTTCCAAGATTTATGTGGCATAACAAACTGATTTACATTTGAAAGGGGGCAAAAATGGAGAGCTGGCAACACTTAAGCTCACACTGGGAAGAGATTCTACAGCCATGGACTCACACAGAAAATACAAGAGCTAGGAAAGAGGTAGTCCATAACACACCAGCGTTTGCTCAATAATCCTTTGAAATAGTGTAATTTCTTGTTATTATTCCTCTCCAGAGTTAGTAAGAGGGGGCACTCAGAGTACAGACTTGAACTCCATCTAGGAATCTCTGAGTTAAGGAATCTAAAGAGTAGCTATAGAGAACTAAGGGGCTTGCTTCCAGGATGAGGGAGTCTGCGTGACTTTCTCCTACCACATGTAATTGTAAGGAAAGGATGGAGCCTGCACTGGTTCTCAGCGTCTGAGCTCCTCACTTCTGCAGTCTTCCCGTACTCCTGATGCTTTTAGAGATGCTCTTCATGGTTCCAGTCAGTTTCTTCCTTCCTCGTCTTTTACTTGACAGGAGAGGAACGGGAGTCAATGTTATGCAGAGACCCTAGCAGTAATTTTATGTTTTTGTGAGTTTTTCTTTGTCTGTTTGTTTGTTGATTTTTGGTTTTGTTTCGTTGCTGTTGTTTTAACTTCTCTTGGCAATGTGGCTTCTTTGGTAGTTCTAGCGGGAGAGAACAGCTACTCACATATCCTTGACTAAAGGATGGTCCACCTTCATTTGGGGAAGTCTGTCCTCCTCAACCATGCACACAGCTATGGAAGGGAAGTTCATGGAGAGGTGAAGAAGGAAGGGGACACCAGCCTAACCAGCTAGATCAGCTGAATCAACCCTGGAGATCGATGGAGTGACAGATGTCATGGCTAGATCACCCTAACATCCTTGGTCATGTGGTTTAAAGCTTTGATGATTGGGACTCACAGCTCACATTACAATTCCAAGTAGACTTTGTGCTTGGCCTTCCTAACTGATGAGGTCTTACCAAGATCCAGGTTCAATATTTATTTTTGAACAACTGAAATGTGATACAAAGAACAATATATACATAGAAAATGAGGCCAAATTTCAAGTCATCCCAGGTTCTGCTATGCATTCTGAGTATCACAGCAGTTGAATTCTGCTGCTTTGTCTGTTCTGCTCCTGCTCACCTAACTGTCACCTCTTACGAAGACAACTTGGACAGCTTCAGCAACTGCTGTGGGGCCCCCTTTAACAGTGGCAGAAGGGGGAGGGGCTTTTGAGGACAAGGGAGCCTGGCTCGCTCACATTTTAGCACCAGCATAAAATGTTATCATTTATAAAGGTGGTGTGTTTATAGAGTGACACAGTCAGATGGCAGGATGGAACACTCGGTGCCCATTTTCACAAGGACAGCTATCTATGCATGAAAATGCCTTCAAAATTAAGGAGTCCAGGAGAGAGGCTAGATACCTGAGCAAACACAGAAACAGAAGCCCATGCATTGAAGAGCTCACGAGGAAGGTCTCATAACGTGTGCTCTGCTAGGCACACTGTTTGTGTCTCACCATCTAGCTCCACAGTGAAAAGGTCAAACCTGCCTGATTATTGCTCAGAGAAGTGTAGAGAATAGAGGAGACCTTTGTGAGAGGATTTTTTCTTAATAAAAGAAAACGGGGTGTGATTACTGAGTAACATAAAAATCCAGTCTTTATTCCAACACAAAATCTCATTTCATACACTGTACTCTGAGTGCTCTTCAGGAATAATGTAAGGCCCAATGAGAGTAAGCAGACACAGTGTTTAAAATCAATTTATTCCATGCCAAGAGAAAACAAATTCCGAGTGGTTTGAAGGAATGGGTGTGACAAAATGAATAGCTTTATCTGGGCATAATTTAAACTTTATATTTCTTCCGGTTTTCTCACATGCCAGAACATGTGCTCTCTGCTCTGCCTACAGTGGTGGTGTGCAGCCCCGTGGCTCTTCTAACCAGGAACAGAAGAGATCAACACCTTTAATTTGTAAACTCTCCTTTCTGTTCCTTCTGCATGGGCTGCTGATGAAACAAATCAAAATTAAGACTCTAAGAGAATTTGGAAGATTAAAACCCCCTGTATAAATACAGTTTATATAAACATGGAGATTCATTTGTGGAAAGAGCTAGGAAGTCTTCACTAAGTTGTCTTTTTCCTATTAGAATTACAAATGGAATGGAAAAATTATTTCTTCTTTCCCTTCTTTCTCCATGATCCGATAGCATGCTGCTATTGTAGATAAAAATTTCAATGTCTTTCTTCTTGGGAAGGCAAGTGGCACACTTTCTGGACACAGAGTGCTAAGATGGGGCCCTACACCTAGCTACAGAGTCGTTTCTCCTCCCTGGGCCACTTGACCAGTTTCAGCAAGTGCCATGTGGCCAGCTGTAACAACAGCAAGACAGACAGGGGCTTTCAAGTACGGAGCCAGGTCCAGTCACTGCGCATGGCTCACCCACAGTGTGGTACCAGCAGGCAATGCTATCGTTTACAAAAGCAGTTGTGTTTACAGAGCAACATCAGAAGGATGGCAGGATGGCACACTCAGTGCCATTTCCACACTAATGTCAACATAGACAACTCTGCAGAGTGGAAATACCTTCAGAGTAGAGGAGTCCAGGAGAGAGTCTAGGTGATGTGGGATTCCTCCATGTATGCTGTGACTATCATTGGTCAATAAAGAAACTACTTTGGGCCTATAGCTGTAGAAGAGTTCTTGTGCCAGGCCATGGACCCAGGTACCAGGTCATGCCAACACCAAGCTGGCCACAAACTCAAATTCAAGGACCATTCTCCCAGACCAAGGACCCAGATCAGAGCTCATAGACATAGGATTCAACTAACCCCAACAAATCCACATATCACACACACCCAGTGTACTCAAATTCCTTAGTCTCAGAATCTACTACCAAACTATTGAATCTGGTTTTAAGTCCACATTGTGGACATGAGCAAAAAATGAACACACTGACCCAGGCACCTGACTTACCCACTTTACGACTATAGCTGCAAGCCTCCCCATAGGCTTCACCACATAGTCCACCCAGAATCTCGGGTCAGACTCACAGACAAGGAGAATGTTCTGCTGAAGCCAGTGGCAAATGTAGAAGGAACAGATATCAGGGAAAGACCACAAGGACAATGAACAATCAAGAAATAATTCAGACATAATTTAAACTCTGTGATACTCCTAAAGGAACAAAGCAAAATATCAAAAAAAGACACCAAAACAAAGGAGATCCATAAAGTACAAATAATTCAAACTAATGATCTCAAAGAATTCTTTCTTTCATACAGAATAAATTTAATTGAGGATGTAAAAGCCCTGTGTACTGAAATGTATAAAGATAAAAGAGAACCAAAAAGATAGTCTGTATGCACAGACTGGAAGAATTAATAGAACTTAATGCCTATACTACCAAAATTGTGACCTACAGATTCATTACAATTCTTATCAAAATTCAATAGCATTTTTACAGAAAAGGAAAACAATCTTAAAACTAATATGGAACCATAAAGATCCCAAAGCAATACTGAACAAAAAGGATTGAGCTGGAAGCATCATGTGATTTTTAAAAATCTATTATAAACCTGCAGCAAAGGAAATAGCACAGTATTGTCATAAATATGGACACACAAACCAGTAGAAGAGAAAATAAGAACTCAGAAATAAATCTACATACTTGATTTTCATAGTATTGTCAATGCTTACGTGGGAAAATTAGCCCCTTTCTAAGTGTAGTTGGGATCCAGGTACAGTGGTGTGTACTGTAATTACAATGCTCGGCTGACTGAGACAGGAAGATCACGTGCTAACCAGGGCTCCACAACAACACCCTATCTTAAAAAATAAGGAAAATAAAAAGTAAGGAAAACAAAAAGATGAAGTTGTGTTGGGAACTGGATACATATAGACATAAAAATGGAATTGTACATTTTCCCTTCATTATATATAAACTCAACTATGGAATTGAGCATTTCCCCTCATTATATAAAAACTCACCTATGAAATTGGGCATTCTTCTCATTATATATAAACTCAACTATGGAATTGGACATTTCCCCTCATTATATATAAACTCAACTATGGAACTGGGCATTTCCCCTCCTTATATATAAACTCAGCTATGAAATTGGGCATTTCCCCTCATTATATATAAACTCAACTATGAAATTGGGCATTTTCCCTCATTATATATAAACTCAAAAGTGACTAAACTTTAAATGGAAAACCTGCAAAACTCCTGGGTTGTGGGGAACAGGAGAAATCTTCTCTTGTTTCCTTTCTCTTTGTGGCTCACCAATTTGGCTAGACTGGTAGGCCATCAAGCCAAGGCCAAAGGATCTTCTTGTCTAAGCCTCTTCAGCACTATGCAGCCATGCCTGGCTTTTCCATGGCTGCTGGAGGTCCTAACTCAGTCTCACATGCTTGTGAGACAAACAGTTCGTTGAAATAGCCATATCCCAGCCTAGAACATCTTCTTGCCATGGTTTTGGGTAATGATATTTTTATACGATGCACAGAGCATAAGCAATGAAAGCAAGAACAGTATAAGAAACAATCAGCAGACAGAGATGCCCATGGGGGCAGGAGAGGTCGAGAAGCACTTCAGAGCCTTGGCTGATCTTGCAGAGGACTCAAGTTCCATTCCAAGCACCTGAATGGTGGCTCTGAACTTTTTACAACTCCAGACCCACAGAACCTGATGCCCTCTTTTGGCCTCCATGGACACCAAACCCAACAAATGATGTACAGACATGCACACAGGAAAAATATCCATAAACATAAAATAATTTCTTAATTTAAAGAAATAATCTATGGAGCTGAGGAGATGGTGCTTGCTGCACCAGAATGAGGATCTGAGTTTGAATCCCTAAAACCCAAGTAAAAATGTAGACATGGTCACACAATTCTTACAACCCCAGCTCTGCAGTGGACAGAGACAGGAGAGCTCTGGGTCTTTCTGGCCAATATGTCTTCCAGTTCAGAGAGAGACCAAGGAAATAAGGTAGATAATGATAGAACACAACATGCTCCTCTGGCCTCTGCACACACACACACACACACACACACACACACACACACATACGAGCATATACTACACACATAGATTATACAATGCACACATACAAATGTGAGTAAAATATAGAAATGGTAACTGCAAAGGAATGAGTACCAATTAGCTTAACACTAGAAATCCTTTCATGCCAAATGTTTATATCAGAGAATCTCAGTATGTGTCTTAAATGTATACAAGCTTTATCTACTGCATTTCAGCAAAGCAGGAAAAAATAGAAGAACTGTGTCTCTATCAGCTGTAGTTTCTCTTGCATGTTTTCTCCATCTGCGTTCAAACAAACAAATGCGTTATCGGTGCTGAAACATTGCATCCATCTGGGATCTTCATACACTGCTGTTATATTCACTTCAGATGACCTCACTTTGTCAAGATCACAGGTAGGGCTTTCTAACATATGTAGTAGGCTTATTGGGAAGGGTCTCTGGGGTGAAGTTGCTGCAGGGGAAGGAATGGGCAGAAGGGTGGATGGACTGCAAGGCAGATGGATGGATGGATAGACTGCTAGGCAGAAATGTAGATGGACAGCTAAGCAGAGAGGTGGTTGGGTGGCCAGGCAGAGGGGAGGATGGATGGTCAAGCAGAGGGATGGATGGATGGATGGATGGATGGATGGATGGATGGATGGATGGATGGTTGGGTGGATGGATGGATGGATGGCCAGGCAGATGAGTGGATGGATGGCCAAGCTGAGGGGGATTGACAGCCAGGCAGAAAGGTGGGTGGATGGCCAGGAAGAGGGGTGAATGGACAACCAGGCAGAGGGGTAGATGGATGGCCAGGCAGAGGGGTGGATGGATGACCAAGCTGAGGGATGGATTGACAGCCAGGCAGATGGGTGGATGAATGGTCAGGGAGAGGGGTGGCTGGATGGCCAGGGAGAAGGGTGGATGGACAGCCAGGCAGAGGGGTGGATGGACAGCCAGGAAGAGGGGTAAATGGATGGTCAGGGAGAGGGATGGATGGATTGCCAAGCTGAGGGGTGGATTGATGGCCAGGCAGAGGGGTGGATAGATGGCCAGGGAGAGGAATAGATGTACAGCCAGGGAGATGGGTGGATAGACAGCCAGGGAGAGGAGTGGATGGACAGTCAGTCATCAGTCAAAACTTCTGCTGACCCAATGAGAACCCTGTGCCTAGGAGGTATCTTGGGCTGACTTCAGGTGACTGCAAGGAGTCAGACCTTTAATTCCGTGTTGACAGGCTGGCCTAAGTAGTGGAGGCATGAGACCAGGCTGCTCTCTTGCAGAAGGACTGGGTTGACAGCCCTCTGCTGGCTCCTTTCAGCAACTGTGGGGTGACTGCTGAGGAACAGGTTTTAGCCAGCCAAGCAATGTTCCATCAGGTGGGGCTCTGATGAAAGGCAGCCAGATGTACAAAGAAGATATTTCAATTTCAATGCAAATAAAACATAAAGGAGAAAACTTTGGCTGCACGCCTTTCTTCCCGAAGCAGGAAACTAGGCACTGGGTCCGTGGGTCACCACTATGTCCAACCTGGGTTTACAGTGTGATTTCCGACCTCCAAGGCACAGGCAGAGCTGGGACAGTACAGTGTATTCAGAACCGGCATCAGCTTTATGTCCTTTGTGTCCTCTACTGGTGAGATGCCTTTCTCTCTGTGCCATTAAGAACGAGGTTGGCTGACAGACACTGTGGCCACAGGGACTAACATGCTCCCTCTTTGAGACAGCGTTACAAAGTAAGAGGATGTGGGTGTTGAAAGGCCACTGATTTCTAACATTACTTATAATTTAGAAATTATATTAGATGCATTTTCCTGTTTTCTAAAAAAAGGCCTTTTAAAATAATACTTATCAGGTGGCAAATACTGGAATAAACATCTTTAAAATGTCCTAATCGTGTGTTTTGATTTTCAAAATAAATTTACTAGTTCCAGTGGCACGGTGTTGTTTTCCCTACATTTAGGAACTCAGTCTAGAGCGTCCTTTTCAGACTATTAGGTAAGTCCCAGCAGGCCCTTCCCTGTGGCTGCCACCAGTGGGCAGATGTTCAGGTGCAGCTGAGGGCCTTCTAGCAGCCCCAGGCAAGGCACTGGATGAGCAAAGCCTAGCTTCAACCTTCTGCAGTATGGAAGGGAAAAGGATCTTAGATGATCTGCCCACAAAGGCAGTCTTTACTCTTAGGACTTAGGGGATATTTTGCAAGACAACAGAGTATTATCAGAACAGTGCTAGCATCTAGTCTTATCTAAAGAGTTATTAGGAGCCAATAGCCAAGAGCCACTATGAATGGGATTGTATCAAGTGCAATCCCACGCCCACCTCACTTCCTTTTCTACTGCATGGCCGTGGGTGAATAAGGAAGTCGGCCATCCTGGCCTCCTCCATTTGCTTTTGCCATGAATTATAGATGGTGAGTAATACATGGACTCCTAAATGCCTGAGAAACAGGAACAGGGAAGAGACAAGAATGATGTGTGTGCTAATCTACATCCTGAGCCAGCCACTTTTTCTCTCCAAGGTCAGTTTCCTCTTCCATAAAATTAAGAAAACTAACGTATTAAAATGCTTGTAAAGCTCCAGGTAGTGCCTGAAAAGCATTTGACTATCAACCAAAGGCTACAACTATTTAGCACTGTCCATAACCTGTGGTCAATGTTCAAATATATTGCTGTTCTTAGGAGATCAGAGACTCTTAAACAGACCATGGAAATTGAGCAGAAATGTTGGTCATGTAGCAGCCTCCAACACGTAAGCATAGGTGTGCTAAATGTCTAACTAACCTCTGTCAAGAAAAGCATACCAACTGAGCAAAACCCTCCAACGTAAGATGGGTTCACACCTCTTGCTCCCTCTAACCCAGCCGTTCTCAATCTGTGGGTCACAGCCATCAGAAAACAGAGTATTTCCTATGTTCTTAGGAATACGCAACAGTAAATTTATCTTTGCTTCTATTTCATAACTGTAATTTTGCTACTGAGAGGTGTCTCAGGTTCTAAGACCATCAGGAATATGTTTTCCCACGGTCTCGACCCAGCGGTTCAGAACCTCTGCATAAACACTGTGCAAATTATTTGTTTTCTGGAGCCTCTGCCTTATGTCTACGTAGGCATTAATTTTACCCATTGCCAATGGTATTTCTAGTACAACTATGAAGTGGAGAAACTGATTCTGAGACTGGATCCTCCTCTTAATCCAAGTACATATTACGTGGTCAACATCACATCATTTCTGGGGACTAGCATTGATCCTAAGTTTAGCAAGTGACTCCACCACGCTGGCTGTAGATAAGATTTTCTGGAATTATAAAAGAAGAACTGAAATACTACAGTATGCAAGAGGGGGATATAAATAATGCTGGCCTTCCATGTCAGCCTCTGAGCCTGATAGGCTATTCCAGGTAACCAGAATTGTATATTTGTATATTATCTACTGAGTGCTTTACTTTGCCTTTTATCAAATTATGCCACTGGTGTTATTTCAAAGGTTTTTATTACAGGGCCAATTTATAATTCATTCATCAATTTTCCAGTGGTTTATATTGAAGTTGGTTATGGTTTTCCCGGTAAGAATTTGGTAGCATGTCACCTTGACACAAACACACACAAAGAAGAGAAGAATGTGGGGTTGAAGCATGCAGCTGACACATAGCCTCAGGTCCCAAGGTCTTAGGATCCAGGCACTGACATAGCACAGGTCTGATCAAGCCCAGGTCACCCAACTTCAGAGCGTGGTTGCTCATTAGAAGAGACTTTTACTCAACGGCCATGCCAGACCTGGCTCCAGTGCTGTCACTTCACTAGACCACAGCCATTGACTGGCTCTGTCACTGCTCTCTAAGGACTCAACTACAGTCACTATCTAATGTCACTTCTTCCTTTACCTGGGGCCCCAGTTACTGGTTCTCCCTGGGACTGGGACTGGTTCAGGATGGAGGAAGCAACATTGCCATCACATCTACAGATGAGCTGTTCCTCTGCTAGCTCTGTTTTCTCATCCTGAAAGTCTGGATCCCAAGGATGCACCCTTTCTTTCCCAAGGAAGACTTTCAATGTTAGCATCCATCATAATGATGTTCACCCATGCAGAAGATATCATAACGTTTAACATTCTTCATCAGTCATGGAGTCCTTGTGCTTATCACCTAAGCAAATACAGTTAAACACAGTGTGCAGGAAGGGTGAGGGAGGACAACTTAAATAGCTTGGCACATTTGGTGATCTACAAAACAAGTCTGTTCTGGGAGTGGTTAAAGCAATCGAGCCTGAAACGGAAACTATGTGTTCCATAAAACAGCAGAGAGAACACATGAATAATTTGAAGCTTCCTGACCACTGACAAAGAAGTGGAAGACTTTGTCTAGATTTCCAAGTGAGTGGGTGCAGCCGATTTCAGTCAAGAAAGTAACTGAAAAATTAATATCAAACTCTCAGAAGTGATAAAATCACAGACAATGAAGAGGAACAAAGAGAACCAATGCACTAGAAGTACAAAAGCCGAACTCTCGACTACTTAACTTCTGTGATGAGACTTTCACAGCATGGAGCACTGTCTCCTCTCAAAGCATGGAGCACTGTCTACTCTCGGAGCATGGAGCACTGTCTACTCTCACAGCATGGAGCACTACTTACTCTCACAGCATGGAGCACTGTCTACTCTCAGAACAGGGAGTACAGTCTACTCTCAGAGCATGGAGCGCTGTCTACTCTCACAGAATGGAGCTCTGTCTGCTCTCAGAGCATGGAGCACTGTCTACTCTCAGAGCATGGAGCTCTGTCTACACTCACAGCATGGTGTGCTGTCTCTTCCACTCCGCTTTGGGCATTTCTGGTGCATTTCATGATGGTGAAGTGAGAATGACAATTCTGAAAGGGAGATTCATAGGAATTCAGGATTGTTTAGACATATATTAGCTTTGTTGTGTTCTGATAATAGAATATCATGTCATTGCTGGGGAAACTGAGAAGAAAACTAGAGTTAATGTCGACATGAACTGATAAAAATGTCTCTCAGTAAGGTAAGATTCCTTGGAAACTGTAGCCCAAAACTCTGAAAGGGAAAAGGAAAGGAATTCTATTGAGCATGTACTCAAGCTAAAATACCAACCCACACAATCGTATTTAATCCTTACCAAACTCTGTTGGATAGGTTTTGTTGGATAGCCCAATTTTTAAATTTTTATAGTATGTCTATTTTATAGGTGTTTAACTTGCATACATGACTATGTACCATTTGCGTGCATTTTGTCCATTAAGGGCAGAAGAGTACTTCAGATACCCTAGAACTGGACTTATAGATGGTTGTAAGCTACCATGTGGGCACAAAATTAGGAATCAAACCTGGGTCCTCTGGAAGAACAGCTAGTCTTCTTTATTTCTGGGCCTTCCCTGCAGCCACATTCCAGTGTTTTGTATGGAGAAACTGAGATTCAGCAAGTTTCCCTAAGTCACACCATTGATAAGTGAGATCCCTGAGTGCACAGACACAAATATTCAAGTATACCTACCAGCCGAGCAGTGCCCAGCTCCCACTAAGAAGCAGACTTCGGCATCATCTATATGAACAGTTCCAGAATTTATACAGAGACATTCTGATAATGGTCTCATCAAGCAGACTGAAGAGGCAAAGTCCTCAGAGAAATTCTGAACCTGAGATGTCTCTTTATACTTTGACCTGGTGATCAGATTGGATACCTTTCCGCAATAAAAAGTTAGTCCTCATAACCCTTGTGCATTTTAGGAACCCGCAGAGTAGACCTAGAAGCAATGAATATTTAAAGTAGGTATGGTAGCTGTGGCTGCAGTGTAGATGCACGATTTGGGCGGTTACATGTCCAGGAAAAGTCCCGATGTAGAAACCTTATTAGTTACTTCTGACCATAACTCTATGTAGGAAGTAGAATGAAAGCCTGCCCATCCCCACTTTACACCATGCACACTAAAGTACTTTGAAAACAATCAGCAAATAATAGAAGAGTCCAGAACCATCAAACCTTATAGATGTGGGATAGTTACAGTAGGTATCTCTTCCTATGAAGAGGATACACAATAATTCTGGAGTGAGACTCTATACCTAAAGTCTTGCCTAAAGTGCATAGGATGAAAGTCTTTCTATCTGCGTAAGAAACTGGAGTAGGTCAGGTGCCTCTTGGGTTGGCTTTCCTAACTGGCCCTCTTTTGTCTTCCTTTGTCCCGCATGTGGATCAGCAGAAGCTGTCGGGAACCCAGTTGTCAAATACATTGTTGAGATAAATGCGTGGCCAAGATCCTGGCTCAGAGGAAGAGTGAAGAAGAGACTGGACAGGGGGGAAGCCAGGAAGGTCAAAGCCAGAACAGGAAGCAGAAGGAGAGTTATCCAGAGTATCTGAGGCGTTACAGGGTGCTTTCGTGAAGTTCTGGGTTCAATCACCAGGATTGGAGGAAAATGAGATAAAATAATCAGAGCAATGAGGCCTCCGGCTGAGCCCAGGCTGGCCAATCGAACACTGGAAGTAAAGAGGAAAGGGCAGATAATGGGTAATAGATACAGAGGGCTTTTGCCTTACACTTCAGAGGTTCCCAAGGCTGATCAGTCAGAAAACACCCTGAGTAAATCAGGATAATGTCATCTTTTGCAGAGGGTCACTGATAAAATGGATTTTGGAGGCAAAGAGATCTGGGTTCCAGTCCACCTCTGTCATTCACTAGGTTACAAGGGAGACCTACTCTATGTGTTAGAGCCACCATGTGAAAATGGTAATAGTACATGCATTTTGCCAAGAAACATAAAGGAAAATTACTTCACCCAACTGATGACTGAGATAAACCTAGCACACAGGTTATAT
>LOJH01028317.1:7573-17774 GCA_001685095.1 Ellobius talpinus
TGTGTGTGTGTGTGTGTGTGTGTGTGTGTGTGTGTGAGGGGATGACAAAATATTCTAGGCTAGAGAGTAATGAGTCTAAGAGAGATTCATGGATGCCAGGAACAATGTTGAGGGCATGGGACACATCTCAGATAGAAAGTCTGAGACACAGAAGCTAGGAGAGCCTTCACCTTTCAGCGAGGGTAGACAGCAGCCAGCCACAGGCTACCCCACAGAGGTGGGCTTCTGTCCGGGAGTACACTCGGATCAATTCTGCAATCGCTTGTGAGAACATGTTGGACTAGGCTAGAATCAGGAAAGAAGGCCTGCCCAAGTAATAAAGTCAAATATAGAAGTGCTGAAAGAATGCCATAAAATTCCATAAAGAATTCCATGGAGGGCAACACTACACGTGGCATGGTCATAAAAGAAATCTCCGGGTCAAGTCTGCACCAGTTCAGACCTGACAGCACTCTTGGAAGACTTCCTGGAAGAGGTGTAACTTTGAGCTGAGCCGCGAAGATCAAAAAACTGGGGGCATCAGAAGTAGAAGAGAAAAGTAGGAAATTCCTGGAGAGGGAGGAGGCCCAGCAGAAGTCACTGTGTTTCCAAGCTTGGGGCAGGATATACTGCGTAGATTAAGCAGCCTGCGGATCCTGGAGGAGCAGCCTGGCGAGACGGCTTGGCAGCCACAAAGCCAAGCTGAAGGCTGGGCCACCGGCTGCCTGTGGATTAAGTGGGTGGACAGAGAGCCAGTGATGGGAGATAAAAGGAGTGAAGTGGATAATATTTAGAAGCAAATTCAAGGAGGAAAGAACGTCAGCCGTTGGGCTGGCAGCTGTGGGTGCTTGCCAGCATTCTTCAGTTTCCTCCCTAGGAAAGCTGCTTTACCAGGCAACCTCTTCCTGGCTTTGAGAGAAGTCCAAATGGGAACTATTAACAAAGGCACGCGCTCAGTTTTATCTCCATCAGAAAGTGCTTTGGCGGTAGGGAAGGCTTTCTCTGGGCCTGGGAGTGGAGAGAGGCTTGAGGGGAAGGAGCTCCGACATGCTTGCAGATGGGGCTTCTTGGAATTCTTGAGAAATGGCCCCTTCCAACTCCAAAATTTTAGAACTCTGTGTTGATGAGCTGAAAATGCTTCAAAGCTAAGAGGCTAGGATTTCATGACGTGAAGATTCTTCCGGTCCAAAAAATGTCTCAGAGCTGAAGGTTCTAAGATTTCACCATTCTCTGGTTCTCTGAGCCTCAGAATTAGAGCTCCTGGGTAGTCCTGAGCCTGAAAGTTTTGCTGTGAGTTTCTGATCCAAGCATCATCGCCTCTGGTTTGGGGCACTCACTGTCCTGTGTTTCTGCATCTGAGTCTGCCACCCGAATATCAGGCCCCCATTCAGACATAGATATCAAAGTCTGGATCAATCAGGTCCCAGAGACAGAGCCTGAAATATCATCAGGGCCTTTTTTTTTTTCAAATTGCCACCTGGACCCAGAAACAATCCATGTGTACATATGAAGCAGGGTCATGGGAGGGACTGCTCCACCATGTGACAGATATTCCCAGAACAACTCCTGGCCACTGGGCTGTGGGTGGGAGGCTCAGCAGGGTTGGTGGGCTGAGGAAACACTACTTTATTACTTTTCAGACATAATTCTAGAGCTACAAGAAGCCACCTGGGACAGCCTGTGCTGAATGGACCCAGGACCAAGAACTCAGAGAGGAGAGAGTGCGTGTGGCCTTAGGTCCGCCAGGGGTATCCAGTATCTCTCCACCCTAAGGAGAGCATTTCAGTCTCACAGAAGTCCAGCTGAGGAGCCCAGCAATGTGAACCGGAGGGTGGCCTGCTGCAGAAGCTCAGAGTCGCCCCAGACCTCAGAACAGGCATTCTTGGAGAATCTGGGAGATAGCTACCAGTTCTGAAAGCTTTCAGACACGTGACAGGGAACAGGAGGAAGAGCAGGGTCTCTCGTTACAAAGGATGAAGGACCAGGATACAGGACCACTAATATTCACATACTGTGGGGCTGAGTTTCCACCCTGTAAACCAGGACTTTTGTACCACCTTACAGGATACAAAAGCAGCACCATATCTTAGGTAATGAGCTCTCAGCAGGCAAAACCTATGCCATTCATTCCCATGTCTCTGGCCCACATCCTGCATCGCACTGCACTGTGGCTGCTTTGGTTAATGAGTGAAAAGGTGAAGGAAGAAGGGGATCTTTAATGAAGGAGAGGATCAAGCCTGGGCAAGGGTCAAACAGGATATGCCACACCAGCTGAGAGCCTCTCCCTGCTCTGCAGACACTCTCACTCCCATCCTACCCCCCATGAACCACCAATTTCCTGAAAGGTAGGTATTAGCCAGGGTTCGCCAAGGACAAGCCTGCCAAAGATGCATGATAAGTCAGGCTTAAGGCTGTGGTGTGGGTTGGCTCAGGCCCCCCTAAGATAAAGGGCTAGACATGAAAATTACAGTAGGCAGAACATGGTTGGCACTGGAAACTGCCTAGCCCAATAATGCCATGGAACAAAGGATGCAACTTGGGCCCATGGAGGGAAAATGATTATTCTGCAGTCATTGGCAAAGTAGAAATGGAGGGTTTGCTTTGAATCACAAATCCTCATGTGATGTGTTCAATGCCTGTGTCTCTTCAAAATTCACATGCTGCCATCTAACCCCCAGAGTTATCAACTTAGGGATGGTAGGTCTCTGAGAAGAGACTGGTTTGTTATGACAGACAGAGTCTTGTGAATTACTGACCTAGAAAAGAGGCCTGAGGGAAGTCACTATTCTCTCTCGTCCCTTGCCACCCACCACGTTAGGATTCAGAGAAGTCCCATCTATGAAGAATGAGCCTTCACCACATACTGAATCTTCTGGTACCTTGATCTTTACCTTCACAGCCTCCAGAATCATGGACAATGTTTACAAATGACTCAGCATAAGGTGCCTTGCCATAGTATCTCAGAGGGATAAAAACAACCCACTTGATTTGGTGTCCCTATAGGAAGCAATATTGTAGTTAAAGTTTATGAAAGGGGACCCATTGCTGCGGTTTATGCAATCTTCCTTCAGCCATTCATTTTCTCCACCATGCTGGGTCACAGAAGGGGATAAAGGATGCGCATCAAGGGTGCGGACCATTAGTCATTCGTCATTCATCACTCTGCAGATATTTATAAGGCACTTCCTACCTATTGATGAACCAGACGCAGATTACTATATGGCTAAATGTAAATGCAGAAGACCTTTCTGTATTCAGCTGTGCAGGCTTAGCCTCTGTTGGGGGCTACCTTCACAATAGTTCTGTGGGAAACTGGTGATGAATTCCAGGGAGATGGTACCCAGAATGTCTTTGGGTACTCCTCTTTTAGAATTACCTTAAGATTCAATTTATAATCCAGAGAAAGAAGTTTCAGTACTTTTAAATTATTTTTCTTTTTGTATTTTATAGTTTACTTTATCAATAATGATACACCCACACATACACTTATTCATGTACACACACACACACGTACACATTTACGTAGGTACAATTTCACCATATAATGTCATGAACTATGAAAAAACAAAATCAATCCACTTTTTAGATACCTCAAGAGCATGGGTTTTAGCAATGAACATTCCTTAGTCCACTGGGCCTGTCTACGCAACCATAGCCAGAGATCCAACTTTTTCAAGTCTTAATTTACAATAGATATGACAATAAAGCTTTTGGCACTTCCCTGGGGACTAGCGTTAATATCCTTTGCCTCAAAGAGGAAGCGCAGCATTTGATTCTGTGGTTTCTAACCCCTAGAGGAAGAGACTGAAGAATTTCGTGACCATTTTGTGCACTTTCAGCAGGTATGCTCCAGAGTGCTGGCTCTTGGATGCAGGAGAGCACCAGTGCATGCTGGTAAAGCACAGCAGTGGGCAGCACAGCATGAACCTTGTTCTCTTGCCAAGCCTGGAAAGACCATCTAATTCAAGGGTTCTCGCCATATAGTGGGAGTGGGCAGAAGCAGGAGGGACGGAGAATCGTGCAGTGGTTCTCAACCTTCCTAATGCTGCGACCCTTAAATGCAGCTCCTCATGTCGTGGTGACCCCAACCATAATATTATTTTTGTTGCTACTTCATAACTTTAATTCTGCTACTGTGATGTATCATAATATGATTTTTTTTGAGATAGAGGTTTGTCAAAAAGTTGCAACCCACAGGTTGAGACTAGCTGCCCCAGAGGGAGTAGTGGAAGCCAGTACCAGTCCCTGGAAGCAGCAAGTAGAGCTGTTAAGGACCTCCAGGTTCTAAGACTGCCATAAGATCTGGCCTAAAGGATTAAGCATCCCAGGCTCCCCACCATCACATGTTCTGCAGCACCAGGGGTTGAATCCAGTACCTAAGGACTTGTGTTTAATAAGTTCCTGCCACTGAGATATATATCCCTAGCTAGCCCTCTTTTTACTTTTGCACTTTGAGACAGGGTCCCACTAAGTTGCCAGAGCAGACTCTGACCTCAGTCTGCAACCCAGGCTTGAACTTGTGGTCTCCTGTGTCAGCTTCCTGAAGAGCTGTGATTATGGGACTGTGCCAACAGGCCTGGCTCTCCACCAACCCTACCATAGCCCAGTTTGGCTTTGTTCAGCAGGGGTTGGACAGTGGAGATGGCTGCTGGCAGAAGGGTATGCCCACTTCTCATGCAGTTCTCTTTTTCCCCTGCCCTGGAGTCCATGACTCCCTGCCAAGCACAGAAACTACATATAGGAAGTTCTTCAGTCATTTGGAGTCCCCATGGATTGGCTCTGTTCCTTATTAGCCATGTGGCCTTGGGCAAGTCATTCAACTGTTCTTGGTGCCCACCTTAGAAAGCCAATGGGTTACAAGGAGAATTCAGTGAAATGGAAAAGCACGTGGAGCTTCCTGCTGGGTGCCTGGCACCTGCAATTGATTAGAATGGTCCTATGGAATGTCAGGGCTGGAAGGGGCTCTAGAGATGACCTCATCCTGGTGTCTGATTTCACAGGCAGAGTGAATTGAGCACAAGGGAAGGAACTGACTTGCCCAAGGTCACATGGTAAAACCTTGGTAATACTGAATCCAGCGCCTTGAGTTTATTTTTGAAATCAAAGGTTGAAACCTGTCATGAGACCTGCTTGCTCTTCCTGCAAGCAGAGCAGTTACCAGCTTTAGGCTCCCTCTGTCCTCCACAAGTCCAATTTAAAGTATCTTTCTCTACTTAGCAAGCAAAAATACATATTTATACCAAGAAAAAAACATACATAAAATACTTCAAAACATTAAAATTAAAACTAAAAAAAAAACAAACTCAAGCCTTAGCATCAAAAAGCTTAGTCTTTTACGCTTTTTCCTCATCTTCCTCACTCACTGCCCACCCGATTCTGTAATAACAGTACTGCTTTGAGGAAAGAAAAAGTCCTGATGCACATAACCGATATTTCAGTACAATAACACATCACAGATGTTCTTATCGAACTGGGCACGCATGTATGCGCACACCATTTTACTGAGAAAGCAGTTGCACTTCTGATTGTCAGGTTGAGGGTCCCTACTGACCTCTGCCCAGGTTCTGGATTGCTACTTTTTTCCAGTCAGCCTGCTGCTGCCCAGAAGGATGAAGGAGCGGTTTCATCACCTCCCTCCAAAATGCTATCAGGACAAATTGGTGCCGTCAGGCTCTCAGGCAGGTGGTGAAGGGTGTGCAGATTAGGAAACGAGAGGACTCCTGTTTTCTTTTGCCTGAGCCTTGTTTTCTACAGCCCTTTCAAGAAGCTGGACCCAAGAACAATTTGAAGAGCGGGCCCAGGCTGGTGGTGGGGTGGGAGTGTTTTTGCAACAGAAACTGGAGTCTGTTTGATCTTCAAACATGGGCTTTGGAGACTGTCAGCGGGCTCCTTGCTGGCCGATGAACGGCTCGCAGTAACTTTTCCTAAAACATAAGCTCGCACACTCTGCAGCAAATGTTTTCAACCCACCAGAGCCGTCATTTGGTTGAACAGCAGTGTTTCCAGACTCCCGAAGAAAGATAGTTTTGTTGTTTTAAGAGAGACAGATTAAAGCCAGGGACTGTTTAACCAGAGAGCTCCAGGGCTCCCTTCAGCCCTTGTCAGGTTCCTCTCTGGTTGGTACAAAAAGGGTGTCAAGTGTGATAGTGGATCCCCCACACCTCCCAAAACTAAAATAGATATCTATGGAGGCTAGGCATGAGGAATATGGGCAGAGAGGCCGCCCACAAAACTGCCTCCAAAATGAGATGGGCGGGCGGTGAGTGCTGGAGGCCCCTGGACCACTGATAATATCAGCTCACTAGGCTGGCAAGGGGAAAATCACTTCAGAAGAGGAGAGCCGCTCTGTTCAGAGGGCTCCGCGCTGGGGCAGAGAATACACAGGATTTTCCCCGTGGAGATGGAGGCAGGCGTAGTCAGAACCCTGCGGGGCGTGACTAACTGCCCCAATATTCCTGCCACCGGGCCCTCTGGGTAAGGACTCCACAATTATGGGAGAGCCAGCAGGAGAACTCACAAACCCGCCTTTCATTTGGCCGGCAAATCAATCTGGCTTCTTACCTCCCTGGGGACAATATTGCATTTCCCCTGGAAAAACAAAGGCCAGAGATCTCGGAAGGGGGATCAGCTTCAGCAGCCGTTTCCCTGGTGAGGAGCTTGCAACATCTCTGGAGCAATGGGGTCTGATCCCAGGGATAGAGGCTGGGATCTAGTCATTTTATGAGTCTATCTCCTTAATGATGAGCACACACGTTTTTGAGGCTTTGTCACTTAGGGCATCAACCCAGACCCTGTGTTGGGGCTCCCTTGTAGCATCCACAAGTCAGGAGTTCCCACCCTAAGTAGACAGCTCTGTTCTCTAGGCACAGATGTGAACTTACTGTTCCCAGGGCCTCAGAGTTGAGTTTGGGACCAGTGAGTTGCAAATGACCTCTGTCCATAGAGACAGGCTGGATCAGGTCTCTGACAGCCAGAGACTTTAAAGCTCTTAAGCCCCTCCCTTCTCCCCTACTCCCTAGGTTCAGAAATCAGAACTGTCAATCTTAAGCAAACACACTTCTATGAAATTATTACCCCCAAAACTCTCCTTTGCCCACTGGATGCTCCCCCAGTCTTAAGGAGGCAGCTCCAGAGTAGCAGACCTCAGCGAAGGCCCCAGGGAACTGTGAAGAACTTGGCATTAACCAGCAGACCTGTGCTGGTGGAGACCATGCCCACAATGCCTTCCCTGCCAGCACAGCCTAGGCACCATGCCCTCTACCTCTGTGCTGTCTCTATACAGACACACTCACGGGTGAGTGTCCAAACAAGCTCAGGACAGCCTTGAGCTCCAAGCCCCCAGGACCTGGGGAAGCCTCCTGCAAAGGGTATCTCTCTCTTTCTGTTTTGTATCACTCTGATGTTCCAGGGGAAATTCTTTCTGCTCAGGCAAGCACAGCAGGTGGAGAGTGGATATCCCCAACAGGGAACCACTGGAATGGAAAGAAACACCCAAACTTTGGCACGTAGTAGTTTCCCCTGACCCCAACAAAGCAGCCTAGTGCTGTCCCAGAGCCAGAGAGATGCTTTTGCTTGGGGCAGAAAGCAGGGGGGGTAGGGGAATGGGACCTGGCTCTGGTTCTCTGCTGGAGCATGACAAAGATCAGAGACCAGGACCAAGATACTGTGGGGCTGGGGCTGCTGGCTAGGCTGGCATGTGGGTGTTCCTACCTGGGAGAAGTTGAGCCCATTGAGAGGATGGCACTGCTCCTCAACCCGCTCCACAGCCCCAGTGCTCTTCTTCATCTTCTCAGCCTGCTGGGCCAGGTAGAGGTCCAGCACAGGCACGCCTCGGGAGCGCACGTCCGTCTCCGTGAGCGAGTTCACCATGAGCATCACCCACACTGGCCTCTTGCGCTCCCAGTTGCCAGCAATGGCATTGAACAGGTAGTCAGCATACAACCCTTTGCCACGCTGGGCTGGTGTCATCCATGAGGGCATCATCAGCTTCACATAGTCGAGGTGGCGCTTCAGGCGCCAGTAGAGCTCTCTTGGCAGCACGTCCTGCAGGTTCTCCCCATGGGGCAGCAGCTGGCAGCTGGCCAGTGCCGAGATGGTGTAGGGATCCGTCAGATCCAGCTCAAAGTAGACACGGGTGCTGGCCTGGAAGGCTGCTTTGGAATTATCAGGGATGAAGTCCCAGACTCGGGTATACGGAACGTGAATGGTGCCAAACAAATAGGCTGGGGGATGGCGCCGAATAGTCCATAGGAAGGAGTTCATGTCCCTCTGCTACAAGGAGAAAGGAGAGGCAGATCAGTGAGGCCAAGGGGAACAAGAGCAGAGCCAGGCTTGGCACAGAGAGGTGGCAAGGGTAGATGGGGCCAGAAGGCAGAGGCCCACTGGCAAGGGCTTTGCAAGCTAAAAGCTCCACACTCAAATGCTATCTTAATTGAATAATTGGCAGAGTACATCATATCACTTCCCACAGACTCAGTTTCCTCTTCTGTAAAATGGGGGTGAGAATGGAAGTTATTGGCAGGCTTGAGAAACAGAACACACATATCTGAAGCCCTCAGAGTGGTGCCAGGCACAGAGGAAGTGGGCAATGAAGGCAGGCTCTCTTTATGACTAGCTTTCACTGTGAAAGCCAAGGACTGCCACACCACCTGAGAACATTCATGCTTGGCCAAGGCAAACCTTCACCAGTAGTGTTTCATGTAGAGGGTGGGGAGGGGGGGGGACCAAGAGTCCTGCTCTGGCAAGAGAAGAGGAAGTCATATAACTTTTAAATACAGTCATTAGAAGACACATGCCAAGAGCACTCTGAAAGCAGAACACCTATTAAAATAGCACACCTATTCCAACAGTTACCTCCCATTCATCCGGGTGGGTAAGGTTTTCTTCTTGGAGGGCAGGTCTGGGGTGTTAGCTACTTTGCGCCACTCGCTAAGACCATAGATGAGAAAGTGTTTTAAAACCTTGCAAAGCCAAATCAAGTCTCAATTTCTGGTTTCGAAGGAGAGGATACCATAGAATTAACCCCAAGAAATGTACCTATTTGGGTGCTTTCCAGACTTCCCCACCAAAAAGGCCTGCCTGGTTTTCTATCTCCAGGTCTGTCTTTTTCTGTGACCTAGGTACGCATGAGGGTCGTGTGCCTCGAGCAGGGCCACAAATACTAGGGCTGTTTTTTCAGTACCGATTAAGATTTAGAAAGAGACAGGAGTTAGTGGACTATCATTTCTCTCAGGCAAAGTCGTTTTCCATCTAGAAAAGTCTCCGGAGTAAACAGTGACCACTTACAAATTTTAGGTCAAGTCAAGATTTTCCTACCTGATTCTGACATAAATGCAAAGTATTTATTGTGGGTGGTGGAAGCAGCACCTTGCTTTACCAACAAGATTTGTAAATCTGAATGCACAATAGACAGTGCATACCAGCTAGTCAGCTCGTTTCTTCTACACAAGACAGGCTGCGTGCTGAGCGCCTTGCCCATGGCCAACCTCTGCCCTGCTACTAGGGCAGCACAGGAAGATCCTGCAATAGTGTTCTGGTCTCCTGGCCTCCAGTTCAGAGTGATTACCAATGTATTAACCTCTATTTGAAGAGAAGGGCATTAGGAGAAGAAAATCATGAGATTCTGGGCTTGGGAGGAAAACTGGGGGAAGCAGTAACTACTTGACCCCCTCAGGGAAATATTAGACAAGCATGTTCATTCTGTCATTTCCGTTTCTCTCCTCTGAACTCTTATCCCTTTTCAGAAAACAGGGGCATTTGGGACAATAGGTGCTGGGCGGGGAACTGGGGTACAGAGGGAGAACACGGGGGGGGCGACCTATGGTCAGAAGGAGGGGCAGGGAGCGAGGGGGAAGCCTGGGCAGGGGCACTGTGTGAATGAAACAGCAAAAGGGCTGGTAGAGTGTAGAGACGGGCAAGGGGTGTTGGAAAGAAGTCAGAAGCAGGCGGAAACAGACCAAAGGGTAAAGGCAAGATAAAAGACAGGAGAGTCAGAAGCGAGCACAGAATGGGGAAACGTCCAACCAAGACCAAAAGTCTAGAGGAAACTGTCCGCGAGTGAAGAAGGAACCATCTGAGCTGAGCTCGGCTCAGAGTTGGAGCCCTAGAGGACAGATGCTAGGGAAGGGAGCCCGGCCTGTGCCCAAAGGGCGGAGGTGGAGCGAGTGGGCTAAAGAAGGCAGGTCCCAAACCATCGCCCCTTGGGCTAGAGTGCCCAGGCAGG
>LOJH01028318.1:0-18940 GCA_001685095.1 Ellobius talpinus
AGGAAGGAAGGAAGGAAGGAAGGAAGGAAGGAAGGAAGGAAGGGTAGCTGAGTATGGCGGCACACACCTTTAATTTCAGCACTTGGGAGGTAGAGGCAGGCAGATCTCTGTGAGACCAGGGCAGCCTGGTCTACAGAGTGAGTTCCAGGACAGCTAAAAATACACAGAAAAACCATGACTCTAAAAACCAAAAAGTAAAAGTAAAAGTAAAAGAAATAGAGTTTAAAATAAAGCCATGTAAAGATAGAAAATACACAAATAATCTGGATACTATATGTTATTATGTTGTCCTTGAATTGTTTGATGGCTGAGGAAGGAACAACAGCTGCTAAAAGACATTTGATTGTAAATGCTGCTGGATTAATCAAATATGCATATTTTAAAAATGCCTTGATTTCAAAATTAAAGTCAAAACACATGTTACTTTGGAAAAGAGGTTTTGTTTTATTTCCACAAGAAATGAGAGGCTGTGGATTCATTCTGGGTTAAGAAAAATCAGGTTTGATCAAGGAAGACTCCTTGAGAAATCTGATAGGAGTGGATGGCCCAGATGTCTGAGTTCTACATTCAGAACAGCCTCAAGACTCCTAGCTGAGAAAATCAAGCCTCACAGAATATTCCAGTCAGGACTTTACCATAATTCTAAATTTTCTTTAGATCCCCATAAGATTATCAGAGCCACCAATCAGCAGGATGTAGCCTAGAAAACTGCACCCACATTTCCCAAAAATATATTATGGATGTTTGTCTTTGTTTAGAGTGTTGGTTACAAAATGTTATGAATAATGGTAAGGAAAAAAGCTAAACAAAAGAGATTAAATTCAGAGTTCTTGTCTTTAAAAAAAAGAGACATGCTGTGGGACAATGGTCTTATACCCTGTAAGATTTGTCAGTCGTATTGGTTTAATAAAATGCTGATTGGCCAGTAGCCAGGCAGGAAGTATAGGTGGGGTGACTAGAACAGGAGAATTCTGGGAAGAGGAAAGGTTCAGTCTACAATCATCACCCAGACCAAAAGGAAGCAAGATGAGAATACCTCACTGATAAAAGGTACCAAGTCATGAGGCTAACACAGACAAGAATTATGGGTTAAAGTAAGATGTAAGAGTTGATAAGAAGTCTGAGCTAATAGGCCAACCAGTTTATAATTAATGTAGACCTCTGTNGGCAGGAAGTATAGGTGGGGTGACTAGAACAGGAGAATTCTGGGAAGAGGAAAGGTTCAGTCTACAATCATCACCCAGACCAAAAGGAAGCAAGATGAGAATACCTCACTGATAAAAGGTACCAAGTCATGAGGCTAACACAGACAAGAATTATGGGTTAAAGTAAGATGTAAGAGTTGATAAGAAGTCTGAGCTAATAGGCCAACCAGTTTATAATTAATGTAGACCTCTGTGTGTTTCTTTGGGACTGAACAACTGCAGGACCGGGTGGAATAGAAACCTCTGTCAAGAGTTGATACAAGTTTTAAGAAGTGTGTGTGTGTGTGTGTGTATGTGTGTGTGTGTATGTGTGTAGACTTGTACTTTAGCAAGGTAAGCGTAACTACAAAGAAGGCAAGAAGGTTAGGTAATCTAGTCAGGAGGTGAGAGTAATCAGGAAAGGAATATTGGTAAGGGACTAGAGAGAGCTAGTAACTTTTCAGGATTTAACTTCTGTGCTTCTTCACCATCTAGATAAATTAATGTGAGATGATCTGAGTCTGGGGATTGAAAAAGAGGCAAAATCAGAACAGTGAAATTATCAAATTCACAGTGAACATATATTTGAAATAGTATAAAATTAAAAGGAAAAGAGATGATTCTCAGGTTCTGTGTGCATGTATGTGTGTGTGTGCGCAAGTGCATAGAGTGAGATGAGAATGGAAGAGGGGAGAACAGAGAAGAAATAAAGAGGAAATAAAAAAGAATGAAAGAAAGAAGAAAGAAAGAAAGAAAAAGAAAGAAAGAAAGAGGAGAAAAGGGGGAAAAGATGGAAATGAAAGAAGAAAGAAAGTAAAAGGAATATATATATATATATATATATATTAAAATGCCATTGGGAAACTGAAGGATCTTGGAGGAAGGCTTAAATCTCCTTTGCCTAGCCTAGATCCTGAATAATGACAGAAATGCAAGTTGCTCTGGCAATTGAATACTGTTATAGTTTTTAGTTCATGAATCCTTATTCAAACAACTAAGGTGAAATTTAAGGAGCCTAACAGGAAAGCAAGCCCTTTTGTCTGAGAGTGAGAAGAAAGGAGAAAAGATAAATAAGCAAACAAATCAATCAACAAATACCAATCAGAACATCAATAACAAAAAATTCAGAACTCTTTCGAAAATTGGCAGTGGATGGAAATTTGGAGATAATATACAAAAAGAAATAGCATGAGATAGGATGTAATGGAAGCAAAATCATTAAAATTAAAACTGTAACATACAGTAGAAGGGTTAAAATAAGACAGAGAAACTATGAAAGCAGTTAATAAAAAGGCATAGTAAATATTCCACAGTATGGCATATTTTGCTTATTAATTTAATCAATTTATCAGAGCATGCCTGGGACATTCTGCAGAATCCTTTGATCCTCATCTGTTGGGCATCTCTCTTCCCCACCTCTGTGTCTGCTTTTAAACCATTTATATTATTTTTATTATATATTCTCTCAAAGGTGTGTGCCACCACTACCCAGCTCTTAAGCTATTTTGGTTATAAAGTTATTTGGTTCAGTGGTTAAGGTCACTGGCTGCTCTTCTGAAGGACTCATGTCCAATTCCAAGAATCCAGAGAGCAGCTGTAACTCCAGTTCCAAGGGAGCCAATACCCTTTTGATGGGGGGGACCTGGGGGAGGAGGAGGACGAGAGGAGGGAGAACTGGGATTGGTCTATAAATAAATAAATGGATAAATAAGCAATCAAGCAAATAAAAACTACAACAAAAGTTTTTTAAAAAGTTATTTTCAAAGGGGAAAATATATTAATTTAGAAATCATGAAAGCTAAATTTACATGATAATATTTTATAAATTCAAATGATCAAGAAGGGAAATAATAGTATTAAAGACAAAAGCAAAGCAAAATGTAGCAGCATAGGAAAAGGATGATGGTAGAAATAGATAATATAACCACAAAACATAACCAGTGTGTTGTGCTAATCAAATGAGATGCAGAGGACTAAACTGCATTTGTTTGGTTTTAGATGTATTTAAGTGTGTGTTTCTATGTATTTCCATATTATTGCATCTGCTTAGAAGAGGCCAGAAGAGAGCACTGGATCCAGAGCTTGTTAGTTACAAGCGGTATGGGACCCATTGTTGGTTTTGGGAACCTACCTGTGGTCCTCTGCAACATCAGCCTCTTCACTGTTGAGCCATCTTTTAAGTACTAAGTTGTATCTCTAACGTAACACTACATGCTTTTCTTTAGAGACATGATTAAGGACTGGAGACATGGAAAGTCCCATATAAAATAATATGAAAAACATGTGAAACAAAGGTCAAATGAAAGAAAGCTATGCTAACTAATTTACTAGAAGGAAAATGTATCATAAGACCTAAAGCATGTACAGGGCCATAAATTCTTAGATTGTATATAAAAAGCTAAATTTATTCGGAATGTTTAAAAATAATATTGTTTTATGACTCCAATAAAACTATCCTAAGATAAAATGATATTGATGTTGCTATTGAGAAAAAATGCATAAAACTAATAAGCCTCTGTCCTTGTAAATCTGATATGAATAGCTCCATTTTGACACATAAAATTAAAAAGATAACGAGTAAAATTACAGTGTAAAGAATGTGATTATTTTACAATGAATAGCCATATATATACCCATACCCCCAATATGGATTTTTAAATTTCTCAAATATTTGCTGATACTATGCAATGTATTATAATGTAGACTTAAATTTTCAGAAGTAAAGTCAATATGAAGATCACAATATCTGATCATAGGCTATCAATTGCAAAATATTTACCATACACATATCCCTATAAGCTTCTAAATAACTTACTTATAATAACTAAATCATAATAATTGATAGATTACTGCTCTATATGAAAACTCTTACCTAAGAAGGAAGTTTACTAAATGGCCATTTAATAATCTCAATGTTACCTTTTTCCTCCTGCTAGGCTGCCTCATCCAGTCATGGATATGAGGGTTTGTGCCTAGTCTTATAATATCTTGCTATGCTGTTTTGAGTTGATAACACAGGGAGACGTGCTCTTTTCTGAAGGGAAACAGAGGAGCAGTGGATCTGGGGAAGAGGAGAGGTGGGGAGGAGTGAAGGGAAGAAAGGCTACTGTGGCATATGCTGTGTGAAAGAATAAATATATAAACAAACAACCACATAAATCAATCAATCAAATCCTAATATTTTATGAGCTGAGTACCTAATTACCAATGTAAGATAACAATCTCAACATAAAAGGATATAACAAAACTAACAACATGTTAAAATGCAAAATAACTATATAGTTAATTTTAAAGTACATAAAAGTGGCATCATTGAAGATATTAACTAAATGTATAGGTTTCAAAGAAAGAATGACCAATGACAACAAAATAAGATCAATAAATAATATTAATAAGAAATGGGACTTAACTACAACTATATAAGAATTAAGAAAATATTTAGCTATTGAAAAGTGTTGAGAGTGAGGCATTTATAAGATAACTATGAGACTCAATGAATTAGAAACACACATACAAGAGACTATTAGGGAATATGTTTTATTCCTGAATGATAAAACAGTTGAATGAAGTAGGCAGTAGATCCTGGCTTCTAACTGAAAATAAATACCCAGAATCAGAGTAAATATGTCATGTGCCCCCCCTCTTTTTAAGAGGTGCACATGTCCCTTATACTATTTCAACAGCAGTATATAAATAATTGATCTGAATTTTAGCCAAGAAACAATATTTCTCCATCAGTAATCCACCCTACAAGTGGCAAAATAAAAAAATCTATGTCTTGACCATAAACCTCCTGTCTCCTGAATTCTGGATGAGATTCACAGTTTGGCATCTACCAGGCAAGAGCCAGAAATTGGTGTTCTGCAAGAAGAAATTATTAGCTAGGAAAATTCCTTAAAATAAGCATTCAAAGACATATGGGGCAGAGTTCTGAAGATGACCAATAATTAAAGGGTAGGGCAAGGAGAAAGAGTGTCTCACAAAGGAGACGGAAATGAGATGGGCAGAGAAGAATATGGTAAGAAACGAGAGTGTGGGAATAGATAAGTCCCAGGAAGAGGGCATTTCAATAAAGAAGGAGCAGTCAATAGTGTCAGACCTTGCCAAGTGTTCAGGTAGATAAGGCTTGAAAATTATTTATTGGATTTAACTACAAGGCCATCATCGCTGACATTGACAAGAGCAGGTACGGCAGCACTGGAGAAACAGAATCCAGGTGTGGGGCAGTTGTGGAGTGGGAAGGACAAACAGAAGCAGGGGAAGAATACAGGTTTTTTCTGTTTTTTGTTTTGTTTTCTTTGGATACAGGGAGGAAATCTTGTTGCTGAATAGAAAAGAATATGTGATTTTCCCCCCAGAATGTGCACAATGCTGATTAGGAGTAAATGTACTGGTAGATTTGAAATATATGGAAGGAAAAGGATAATTTTTTGTTAAATATTTCCTTATTCTTGTAAAGTCTTCAGAAACCTTTTCAGTTGTTATGACAATTCTATGAAATAGAAGCATTTCATATCTTCACACCACTGTTAACTTATAAACATGAGACACTTCTCCAAGGAGCTTCTGCTCAACTCTAGGCTGTGCCTGGCTCCATTAGGAGGTCAGCTTTCACTGCAAAATAAGCAAAGCCTTTGAGAACAAGGAGCCAAGAGGTTTCAGAAAACACATTGGAAAGTGTGCCTGGGTAGACAGAAGAACACTATTTAAAAGAGGCCATGCTGAGTATGTGTGTGTGTGTGAGAGTGTGTGAGTGTGTGTGTGTGTGTGTGTCTGCACATGATGGCCAGCAGGAAGTATGAAATGCTGCACCTCAATAGCATATGTTTTCAATGAAGACTTTTTTCTTTGTTTCCTTAAGTAAGGTGAGAGCTTGGGAACAGAGGAAGCCTGGAGAACAGCAGTCCTGTGAACCCCTGTCTGGAGATACTTCTAAACAGTGTAGAAATAGCAACTTTCACTAACGAGATAAAATGTAATCCAAAGGAGAATAATAGCACGGAGAGAAAATGAGGTGAGGTAACACAGTTGAGTCTGAATTCAGCTAACAACCATGAAGGATAAATGGTAACAGAAAGAAAATGGCAGTTGGGTATTAATAAGAAACTGAAGAGTTGAGTAAGTATTGGGAAGGTAATTGCAGAACGTATTTGAGAAGTAATCATGAAGCACCTCGATGGAATCATAAATAAGACCTCATCTTACCTCCCAACTACTATCATAGTTTTAAAACTATGCTGATTTTTACAATTATATGTCATTTCATATATTGCATTGTCTAAAAAAATATGCACTCTATATACTGTTTTGTTTATTTTGTTTTGATTCTTGTCACTCATCAAACGGAATTTATCTTCTGTTGTTTTACTACCACATATATACATGCCTACTCTCAGTGAAAGTCTCTAATCAATTGTTTATTAGAACTGGAAGCTTTATTTTATGAAAGACTCAAATGCCTTTAAACATCTTTCAGATATTCAAATGGAATTTTCCTGAGAATGATGTTTTATACATATAAGTGCATGTTACATATACATCTATATATCAATATAACTAATATGATACACAGAAATATTTGAAGTTTTGGGTCCCAGTACATTTAATTATTTTATATTGCTTCTTTAAAATAATGCTAGACAAAAACTGATACTATTTTCTAGAGGATTTTTAATCAATAATCCTAAACACAATTGCTATACGATATGCTTTAGTTTGCTATTTTTGAAGTTTAGAGATCAATGTTTTGTCAGTTTCATAAAGTATTGTCTATGTTCCTAAAAAGTTTTAATAACAAAAGAATGATTTTTGAAGTTTCTATAAACCATCTAGTGTCTTTCACTGGCAATATTTAGAAGGATATGATTTTTAAAAAAATTTCATAATTGTTACTTGTTGGGGCTCTCTCTAGAGAGAATTGGGGGTCTCTAGAGAGATAGAACCAATAGATATAGAAATATACATATTGGAATAGGAGAGGGGATTTATGAAGAAAATTGTCAGCAGTGGTTAGGGACTGAGTGTCCCACAGCAGGCCTCTGGATTGAAAGATGTCTGTTAGGCAACTCTGTCCAAGTCACAAGCTTCAGAAGATTAGAAAGAGCTTCCTGTAATAATCAGACCAGTGTCAAACATCTGAGGACCCACATTGAGCAAATCACCAATGCACAGGCCATTCTCCTCTAAAAAATTTTTTCACATACAAACTCAAAAGTAATGTCTACCAGTAAGAGGAGACCTAAATTTATCTGTCATAATACGCTTATGTAATTTTCAAGACAAAGCAAATACTGAAAACTCAATTTTATATTCTAGCCTATTTGTATTTTCTGATATTTAGTTTATAATGACTTTACATTAAAAATAACATTTCCACAAATCTAATCCTTCCTTATACCTGAGACTTCATAAATATCAACCCATTCCTTCTCTTTTTCTTCTTGTCTATAGCCAAGTCTGAATACTCTATTTTTATCATTATGTATTGAAGGCATAAGTCACAAAACAATCCCACACAAGTTTGGAATTATGATTAATAAAAGGGTTATTTTCTTAAAGGGAAAACTTACAGATCACTGTCCTAGACAACAGCCCTCTGCGTGACCAGGAAAGGAGTCTAGTAGCCTGAAGTGGAGCCAGAAGCAAAAGAGAGTGAGCAGGGCTACTGCTGCTTTTTAAAGTGAAAAAGACCACACCCAAATGGGCTGGTGTCTTAAAGGCAATTGGCTGAAGGAGCAGAAGGAGCTCCAATCTACTTTGCTCTTCATTTCTATGATTCACAGCTTTTTATTTCTTTTATTCTCTTTACTCATTATTGTTTTGCTTTATTGGGGATTCTTGATTTAAATAAAACTTCATTTAATTTCATTTCTACTATCCCTTATTTAAAATTTGCATATTGCTGTTTGCAAATTTATCTCTAGTTGCATGATATTAGTATAATGCAATACATATTTAACTAAAAGTTACACTTTTAAGTGTCTAATTTCAATCTGTCTCTGCACTACTCAGAGATAGTACAAAACTTCCCGAGCATGACAGGTGTCCAAAATACAAAGAAAATATACTGTTTATCTACAAAGGGTTAATTGTCAAAGGAAACACCATTCTGAGAAAAATGCCCTTTGGGAATAGTCCCTCTTCATCCAGTTGTTTCTGAAATAAAAAATATCTACACGGATTTCCTGTCCATCTAGAAGCTGAGTTGCGTTCACTGGCCAATCACTATAACACACAGGCCATTGTATTTTGAATGCAAATGAAGCAGACTTCTTCTTAGGTGTGTTTGCTTTCCTGGATTTTCATGGCTATACAACCTTCTGCAAAAGTGACACTTTCCCTTTTCTAAAATACTTTGGACTGTGTGGTCATTTGTACGATACCTCATATTCATTCCTAGCTGGTTTCAGCCAGCCAAGTACCCCTCAGTGTACTGTGCTCTTGGGCTAGAGTGTTCATTGGATTAGGTATGGAAGTACACATTTGAGTTATGATATCTTCAGTTCATGATGAGTTTATCAAGGATGTTACCAATAACAACTTCTAGCATATCTGTATATTTTGACTATTTCTCTCCTTATTTGTATAAATATAAATATATCTATATTTCTGTGTGCATAAATATGCATCCATATATACATATATATGTGTGCATACAAGTCTAAGGTGTTTTCCAGTACAGGAAATTTGAATGAAGACAGAACTATTTGTATAATATTCTAGGGGAAAAGGCTTTCATGGAATCTTCCATTTCTTACAGTTTTCCCTTGAATTCTTTTACTTATATGTTACAGAAAAGCTTTTTAATCTTACTTTTAAAAATATCAAGTTGTGAAGATTTTTTTCTTTATTATTTTCTAAATGGTTCATAAAACCAGTCTTACACAGGAGAACTTAAACTTTATTGCCAACTTGTTGAACTTATTCTAAGAAATGTTGCTATATTTTTCAGGTACCTATTGTGGGCTTCAAATCAAGTAAATGCAGAAAGAGTCTGGAAAAACCTATTAACTTTATAAATGTCAAATTTGAATGGAATAATTTAATAGCAAATAAATATTGATTTTATGCTGTATACCTGTACTGTTCTTCTAGAAGAAACCACTGAGTGTCTCTGGGATTCTCCAGGGTACAATTCCAATGACTGACACACGTTAACATTAATTGAAACTTGATCAAAATTGAAAGAAGAATGGAAATTACCTCTTTAAGGTTATGCTTTTTGATTACATGCAAGTCACATCATGGTTAAATCAGAACTTGTTTGCCCAGTTTTCCTTGTGCCAAAATGTTATAGCATATGCACATTGGGGGCACTTTTTGCATAACGAATTGTTGACTTTGAGGTGACATAAATGGATCACATAGCACTGCAATGTTTACTTCAGAGTTGATACTAATTATCATTCAACAGGCTCATTTTCTCTTTCAGCTAGCATTTTCTATTCCCTCTGTTGATCCAAGAAGACAGTGTCTGGCTCAGCTACTGGACAATTTACACTACTTCAAGTCTTAAAATATTGGGTGCTAGAATTTATATATTCTATAATACTGAAAAGAGAACTATGCTTTAGCTTTCCAATTGTGATGATCTTACCAACTGCCATGATCCATTTATATGAAAGTATCTCTTGTATCCAGAGAATGAACTTTTGCTAGCCTCACAGCCAAGTTAATAAAACTCCTTAAGATAACTTAATACTTAACCTGGTACTTATATTTCTGCACACTCAGCCTGTTTGTTTAACTTGCCTTCAAGAGAAAAATGAAACAATCATATCTGCCCTGGATTTCCCATATAATCAGATTTTACGATGTAAACGAATGGATGGCTTCAATCTTAAGTTTTGTACTCTCCTATGCCTCTGATCCAGTGTGTGTGTGTGTGTGTGTCTGTGTGTCTGTGTGTCTGTGTGTCTGTGTGTCTGTCTGTCTGTCTGTGGGCACGCGTGTGGGGGTGCACGCATGTGTGTGTGTGCGTGTGCGTGCCCCCACACACGTATGTGTTATGTTAACCATTTGCTGAAAGCAACAAACAGACGGGAAAGGACCACATACAACAAATACCCACCATAAATGTTGGAAAATAATATGGATATGGCTTAATAGCATATGCTGACAGTACTATTTGTTTTTCTGAGAGCTTCTGGGTTACTAGGTAGCTGTAATGTAACTTATAATCCATTGTAAATCTCTGGTAAAGATGTCTTTAAAGAATCCCTCATTCTTTCTGTCCTCTTCAATAAATACAGAGTTTTGTTAGGAACAGATGGAAGATATGGGGATAAAAATGGAGAGTTCAAATTTGGGCTCAATCTTGTTTAAATTAGTCAAAATGGAAGTTCTGAGTTTTTAATCCTTAATGCAATACCAATCAATGCATTTTTTGCCTTTGAGGTTAGCTTCTATGCATTTAATTTATACAACCAATTGTGGTAATTTGAATTGTCTCTTTACTACTTAATCTCATAAACAGATACATGTTGATAAGATCCAGCAAGCAAATCAGCAATCCATGAGGTTTCTAGAGATAAATGAGTAAATTGGTGCATCATCATGTTGGGATGTTCTAGGTAAAGGAAAGTAAGAGACACAGGGTTCAAAGAATAAATTATCTGGGACTATTGGCTGAGTTCTTGCGAACACAATGTTGACTTTGTTTCTTTTGATCATCCTATGACATACATATTCTTTCATCTGGCTTTTTATAAGCTCCTACTTTCCCTTTCATATATATGTTCATTTTTATTTTGGTCTAATTTGTTTTTTTCACTTTCTTAGTTGCCTTGATATTATGGTTTCACTTTTCTCATTTGCCTTGATATCTATTATGCATCAGACATAAGATAAATAAAAGTTTATGGGTATTCCTCGTGATCAAGGTATATTGTTGCTGGAAATTTTAAAGTATTATGCCAATAGTATTCCATGGATTTAACCATGATGTATTCAAGCCATTGAGGTGCCAATAATTGTTCAGTTTGTTGTATTATATTTCTCTGTTGCAAAATATTTCTAATGAGACTATTTAGAGAGCACTAGTATTTTTATTTGCCCCAAAGCACACACCCCCACTTACTCATGAACCTATTGTCTACTGAGTACTTTTTTTGGTATGACATATGCTGGGCTACAGGGTCAGAAATTAGTTCCAGTATTGTAGACATTTAATTTGTGTGTTAACAGGCAGAAAGCCATACAGATGCACAAGTAGAATTGTAAATTGTGATGAGTGCTGTAAGGGAAGAGCTAGCTGTTGTGACAGATGACCATGAGGGGATGTAATTTATAATATGCCCTCAGTACCAGCCTTGTTGGAAGCCATGTTCTTAATTGCAGGCCATGGCTTCAACTTCAAGACAAGCAATTCTTTGGGAAATACTGACCTCTCTTTGGTAACTACAGTGTCTATTATCTCTCAGGTCAATTGGTCGTCTAATTTTTCTTTCTCTTTGGGTGATTCATGAAGTTTTCATCTCCTGAATAGGTTTGACTTAATTTGTTGTAGAAGTATACTGAGACACATCTTAATTTGTAGCTCTGAATTTGATGATAGAACAACACATCGGTTCTTTTAAGTTTCAAAGATACATTTATTTTTATTTACATGTATGTGTGTTTCGCCTGGATGTATGTAAGAGCACTTTGTGCGGTCAGTGACCATAGAGGTGAAAGGAGGTTACTGGATCCCGTGGAACTGAGTAATTGACAGCTGTAATCCCTCATATGGTGCTGGGAAATGAAAAAGGGTCTTCTACAAAAGCATTAAGTGATCTTTACTGCTAAGCCATCACACCAGCCCCAATAATTTTAATTATATTTCTCCCCAAGAATAGAAAAAATGTAGTGCCTTTTCTTTATGAGGGTAGTATTTATCTTGTAGATATCAAAAGCAGTTTTAATGATGACTAAAGTGGCATTTGAGTTTCTGTGTCCTGTCATGGTGTTCTCATTATTTCTATCTTCATAACAGTTCTGCAGAATAGAGACAATCATTGTCTCACGGAATGAGACATTTGAGCATATTTCCCAGACCAATGTGCATCAAAAGAGATGCAAAAAGTTGGGCAGGTCTCTATCAACCTTCCATCCTAGTCCACGGCTTTCTACTCTTTTCCAATGTTAAGCGCTTCAGTTTTTTGTTGCAATTTTAGAAATTATCATTGGTTAAAACATATATTGAAGTCATAAGCACTAACATTTCAGAATGTGACCTTAAGTTTTAGATGGGGTAACTGCAGAAGTGAATATTTAGGAGAAGGTCAGGTTAGAAAAGCTGGGCTCTTTGGTTTGACTCCTACTTTAAGTAATTGAACACACAAATGCACCGGGAAAGTATTGAACAGCAGAAATCATGGTTTTTAGGTGCACACCAAAAAGGTCAAGAGTAGTTATTGCATTTACAGAAACCGGAAAAATCAAGGCTAGATTTTTGCCATAGATTTCCAGGGGGAGTAAAGCTGCTACTTTCTCTAAAATAGGACTTTTTGGAGGAAATAGAAATAAGAGAAAAACAATCCTAAAGTAAGTAGGTTTTATGAACATAACTGGAAGTACAGTCAGGTGGATACAAATTGAGTGCTTCTAAACTTGCCACCTCCTTCTCCAGCATGCCCCTCCCCATCTAGACTGGGATTATGGCAGCTGCTGCTTCTGCTTTGTCCAGCTTTAGGGAATGACTTTAATGCTGTCCTGAGGCAAAATACCTGTGTTTTCCCATGAAAATCAGTATACTTTCTTCAAATACTTTTGGGGGTATGAACATGCATTATGTTTTAGGATTATATAATAATCCTTTTCTGCTATCATTTCTATTAATGTGTCATCTCTTGTCCAACTATTTCCCTCTACTCTACTGTGATTTATTTCCTCCTGGTATTTTGACAATATATTTCTTTCTCCTCCTTTTTCTTCCTTCCCTCCCTGCTTTCTTTTGTTCACCTTTCCCCACTCTCTCTCTCTTTTTTTTTACTTAAACAACAATAATGAAAAAAACAACAACTTCTTGAATAGTGTTCAGGTCCATGAAAGTGTGCTCAAGAAACATGGGTTAAATAAACAAAATTGAATTTGAACCCATTTGAAGAAAACCATACAACCAGTTGTGTTCCACACAAACTGTAAACTACAGACATCACAGTTACTCAAACCATTAAGATCATAAACAAATTTAAGCAACCTAATAAATAATTACTTGCTTCTACTACTCACAAGATAATCACAGCTCCAGTAATTTTGTGATTCTTTATGAACAACATCAAGGAAGTAACAATTTGATTGACTAATGGCAAATCACCAACACAATGATACTGTATTCAGTGAAAGCAATGATAAGCCTAAGCAAACAGGAAAAAAGCATAAAGGTCCAAAGTATGTAACTTATTTCAGTATGAGCCCCACCTTTGTCTTCCATGTGTATAAAGTTGCTGTTGTGAAAATGGTCAAAGGAAAAAAACAAGTTGAAACTCCTGACCCAGAGTGACCTCTGCTGGGGTGGTGCGTTATCCTAGTGATTAATAGCTGTGCCTTTAATTAGGCATAAGATCACATTAAAGCCCTGCAAAGTGTTTTGATAATTTTAAATGAAGATGTAAAGCAAATGGATAATGTGCTATTATTGTCAGTTTGAAGGGTATGGTTTCAGAAATAACAGCATTTTTCCCCAAGTAGCCTTGGCTGCGATAGAGCTCCTCTCTGTCCTCTTTTGTCAAGTTAGACTTGATAGATATTTCCAACTATTCATTAAATAAAATCTAAATCATAAAGCAATAACCATCATATGACTCTCACATAACTATCTGTTTCTAAAAGAATTATAGCGCGGATGGCTTTTAATGGCCATTTACAATGCCAGAATACTCTTAGGTGATCTCCGGTGGAATCAGTCCAAATTGGTTACCCAGTGGAATTGATCTTTAGCTAAAGGTCAAATTCAATTTTACCTTCAAAATTGAGGAGACTTGGGTGTGAAAGTGGCCTCTTAATAATAATGTTCAGTGGAAAATTCACTCTATAATCATTTAAAAAATCTTCAGGTTGAAAAAGGAATGATACCAACCCTCAGACACTCTTGGCTTCCAAAGGATTGGCAGACCGACACGAGCAATATCAGTCACAGATTCGAATCACTACGGTTCACTATACATCAAGCTCTTTAAGGAAAATATCTGTGAACTACAGAAAACAATGTTTGTCAGTTTTTAAACGATTTTATTTCCCAATGTAGTAATGCACAACTACTGAAGAGACATAGAGATTCCTGTAAATATACAATCATTAAAATTTACAGCGAATTGGGCAGTGTTCATATTTTCCATGTTAAGTGGTTCTTCAAGAAGAAAAAGAGAGGGAAAAAGAAGGCAGGTTAACCTAAACATTCATTCCAGGTGGTTTTCACATGTGTATTAATTTCACAGCAGTGGTACAGAGAGCACTTTCTCCCCATGGAATTCAGCTATATGGCTCTCTTCTATCTTAGTGCATCTGGTACTGACAACATATTATTCCCAACATTTTTCATTTAACTATGGCACAGTTTTCAGTCTTTCGATATTTAACTGGCCACTGCATCTGGAATGAACATGCCCGTATTAATAGCAGGTCTATTTGCTTTGAACCTTACCAGCTATTTCCAATGCTGAAACAGCAATCATTCTGTTAAAGCAATAGTCAGAGCTTACCTGGACTTTGTACAAAACTCCACAGCAGCTCCAACTGCGAAAAGACTGAGCCCATGTTGTTTCAGTGGCTGCTAAAGGCTTATATACCTTGGATCTGCTACCTCTCTCATTACCTCTCCTAATATTTGACACCTAGCGATTCTCTTCCAACTTTTTCAGCCGTCTTTGGCTTTCTGAATCTCTAGGTGAAATCTTACTTTGTACCCTTGTTGTGGCTCTTCTTTCTGCCTGCAGACATTATTCCTACAAATATCTCACTTGCCTATCTCCATTCTTCTTCAAGTATTTGCCCAAACAATCAACGTAGACATCATTTACTCATTGAACATTTGTTATTGGCTTTAGCTCTCTACTCTTCATTAACACTTATCAATTTTTAACACACTCCTCTTTATTCAACCATTCTTTCAATGTTTAATACCATCAGCATATTTATGTTCTTTAAGGTGAGGGGATTTGATTATGTTCACTTTTCCCTCCCAAGCATTTGGCTATAGAAGGCATATAATATATCAGATTACATGCTGATTCAGTTTCTTAAATAAGACTTGGTTCTATTTGCCACCATTTCATCGCCAACTTCTTTGCTACTTACTCACTTAGCCTTAGTCATCATTTAGATTTGCCTGGACTATTACTGTGAGGCTCTAAATGTTTTTGTTTCGTACCATTATTTGCACTCATGAAACATACACAAACTACAGGCAAACAACATGCCAGCAATAAAATAAAAACAAGGCAAACTTAGGACTTAAATTACATTGTGATAAATGGCCTAATTCTCCAGGGTCCTCTTTGCTTTTACTCCAAGTAAAATCTCCCATTTGATAGTAGTTCTTCATGTCCTAAAGAACAAAACTCTTTACTTCTCCTGCTCCATTCATACTCTGCCATCATCTTGGACTCTCATGACTACATTTATCTTTGACAACCTACATTTCTACTTTTTTGACTATCATATCATTTTTCCAGAAATAGTCACAGTTGGTTTCCTATATCTTTCATGTTTTTGTTAAATGCAAGGTTCTTAATGGAGCCCCCACTGATCTCCACTTCAAATTCCAGATCTCCTCTCTACTTTATAGTACCTAAGAGTTTTATTGGGCTATTTTTGCTTATTCTTTGTCATAGCAACAAGTATGTAAGCTTCACAATGTCAGTGGTTTTCTTATATTTTGCACACCATGCTGTCCCCATAGTCTGTCATAGTACCCAATACATAAAGACACTCAACTAATAACTGTAGTGGAAACAAAATGAAATATGTACTCTTGGCATTTGAAAATGCTCAGAGGAAATGCATGTGCATTAGTCAGTGTCCTAGCAAGAAACAAATGGCACATTTGAACTAATTTGATCAGGGTTTAATAAAAAAGACTGTTTACAGAGGTGAGGGAAGGGTATAGGGAGAACACGTAGGGGATTGTTTATATTTCCAGGCTAGAATCACTGTGAATCTCCCCTTCCCTCTTGAACGTAAACTGAAAAAAAAATAATATTCTCTAACACAGTCAGGTTTCAAGATTCAAACCAGTTGGGAGAAGATAGCATGTAGGTAAATGTAATATTAGCATATGTGATTTTTATTTTTATATTTTATAGGCAATGATCAACTGTTTTTCATAGTCATAGCCTATATACACACACAGAAATCTTGAGCTATATACCACATTACCTCTTTTAAAAATAAATTTATAGTCTAAAAATGTATTTGTATTCTAGGTTTGCCTTTATCTGCCAACTGATTATGAACTTCTACATTTCTGAGACATGGATTAGTACAGTGTTTCTAAAGACAAGAATAGAAGTACCCATTTAACAGGTCATCATAGTGAAAAGTGATATAGTTGTGTGTTGTAGGAGGCCACTTGTTCATTTCCCAGCTGGCCAGAATCCCAAAATAACCACATAGAAACTATATTGTTTGAAATCACTGCTTGGTCTATTACCTCTAACTTCTTATTGGCTAGCTTTTACATCTTAATTTAGCTTATTTTTATTATTTTATGTTTTACTGTGAGGCTCTTGGCCTAACAGCAAAAGTTCTGGCATGTCTGTCTCTATTGGTGGCTCCATGGCTTCTCACTGACTCTGCCTTCTTCCTCCCAGCATTCAGTTTTGTTTGCCCTGCCTAGCTAAGTTATGTCTTGCTATAGGTCCAAAGCAGTTTCTTCTTTATTCAATGATAATCACAGCATACAGAGGGAAATACCACATCATGTGAGCAGTTCTATATGGCTTTTGTAAATGGAAATAGTTAAGACAAACCGAGGCAGCACAGTAGCAGAATACTTCAGATAATGCACATAGAAAAATTCCAAAAAAGGTGATCTTTGCCCTTAGATACAAATAACAGAAAGAAAACCAAATCATAAGGGGTCCAAGAAAATGGTAATTTTAGGCACAGAGGAGAAGTGTGAAGATCATTTTGGAAGAATGTATTAGGGTTGGCTAGAGGAACAGTACTGCTGGAATAAATATAAATTACAAAGAGTGATCATTCACTTGCCTCACACAATATAGGCTAGTCCAGCAATGTCTGTCTGTACGTGAGGAAGTCTAATTGCTTGGTAGCTTCTCAGTTCATAAAGCTAAACACCTTGGCAGACCAGTTCTGATGCGGAAGTCTGGAAGGAGTTCTGGAGAGGTATCATTGCTTAGTTCACATTAAAAGACCAAAGATTTGGCTTCTGATCTCAGTGAAGGAGGGCAGTGGGAAGTGCTTCCTAAACATGGACATAATAGACCCACTGGGAGGCCTGTGTCTCTTTGTTGATTCCATATGCAATCAAGTTAACAAGTATTACAAGGACCAAAAATCTCAGTTCACTTACAACATACAGTGTCAGGGAATTCTAGAGTGTAGAAGATAGTTACAAAATTACTCATGGGTCAAGAGGATGACTTGTAACAGAAGAGCTGGTATTTTATTAAAAATGCACCAAAACCCATTAGAGAGTTCCACATCTACGAATGGCAAGTACTGATGTTGATAGGACACAAATGACCTTAGGAACCACAAATATCAGTATGGAGATTTCACAAAAAAACAAAGATAGTAGAATTTTCCAGCCATATTACTCATGGACATATACCCAGAGCTATCAAAGTCAGAATACAAAAATGTATAATCAGGTTATTGCAGCACTATTTATAAGAGACAAATTAGGGACTCAGTAATACACACACACACACACTAAAATGAAATGATGTCATTTATAGTAAATTGAATAGTACTAGAGATTATCCAGTTACACTTCTATCAAGAAAAGTGTTCTACATTTTCTTATGTAGAATCAAGATTTCTCTTTTAAAAAGACATTTGGAGTGCTATGTATAATGAAGAAAGATAGTTTGTTTCCTTTTCTAAAAAAACTTAAAAAATAAGCAAACAGAAACAAAAAAGACACACAAATAAAAGAGATCATTTTGAAAGAGGAAGAGATCAAGTTGGGGAGAATAGTGGTAAAAGAGGAAGGCTATGATAAAATAAACAAAAAATCATTATGCACATGTAAATGCATCAAAACAAGCTGTTACTGACCTATAAGGTTCATTCTTATTGCTAGCTTTTGGAGTGGTGGAAATTTCTGTTTACTTTACTTGGGGAGAAAAATATCCAGCAATATTACTCAGCTATGGACCCTGGGAAATATAAAAATGACTGTACTGGCAAGGTAAGACCATAATAGAGAAAACTGATGTTTTTACATTTATGAAAACAATGGCAGTATGTGTATTCAGTGGGCTTAGATAGAAAGTGAGAGATGGAAGAAAGAAAGCTTCTTCAACAAATGGTGCTGTCATGACTGTATGTCAACCTGTAGAAGAATGAAAATAGATCCATGTATACCATCATGCACAAAATTCAAGTCCAAATGGATTAAAGACCTCAATATTAATCTGAACACACTGAACCTATTAGAAGAGAAAGTGGGAAGTAGTCTACAACACAAGGGCACAGGAGACCACTTCCTAAGTAGAACCCCAGCAGCACAGACAAAAAGGAAAACATTAAATGAATGGGACCCCCTAAAACTGAGAAGCTTCTGTAAAGCAAAGGACACTGTCATTAAG
>LOJH01028320.1:0-12099 GCA_001685095.1 Ellobius talpinus
AGAGAGAGAGGAGAGGGAGAGAGAGAAGGGAATTAGATACTGGAGATGACCAGTTGTTTGAATTTACAGGTCTTTTTATGCTGTGGGAAGAAATTTGAGCATTATTGAATTTCAGTGTGAAGTCCTTGAATGTCTTAAGCAAGAATGCTGTTACGGTTTTAAAATCTTATACTGGCTGTCAGGCTGCAGGACAGAAGACACATAGTGGACAGAGTGAACCCACTTAAAAATTGTCGCAGTTGCTGAGTGTAGTGGCATAAGCCTTTAATCCCAGCACTGGGGAGGCAGAGGCAGGCAGATCTCTGTGAGTTCAAGACCAGCCTGAACTACAAATTGAGTTCCAGGAGAACCAAGGCTGTTACACAGAGAAAACCTGTCTTGAAAAACCACCAAAAAATTGCTGCAATAGTTCATGGCAGTGGCTCTAGTTAATTGGTCCAGACACGAGAGAGGGTGTGGGGTATGATGCTGCAGTATCCTTTTCTCTATTAATCAGAAACAAAGTTTGTTTAAAGCACCACAGGGCAGCAAAAACGTGTAGCTTGCTAGGGCCTTTGTCAGAGTATGGGCCCTATGACACTGTGACTCTGAGGGGAGATCTCAAGTCTCTTCTTTTAAAAAAATATTTAAATAACATTTTTCATTTATTTTCTATACTGACCATGGTTTTCCCTCCCTCCTCTCCTCCCAGTCCCTCCCCATTTCCCATCTATTCTCCTTCCACTCCTCTGTCTCCATTCATAAAGGGGCAGGCCTCCCATGGGCTCGAACAAAGCATGGCAATGCTGCAGTATTTTGAGAATGGAGAGGACATGACTTGAAGATAAGGTGGATTGCAGAGTAAGAATCAGGGGTCTGGGGGAGAGGAGAGGTGATGTGGAGAGGACTGAGAACAGCAGAGGGAGAGGAAAATGTTTTCAGGATCTAATGCATGAGAGAAGCTCCCAGCTCTAAATTGCACAGTGCATGTCAGCAAAAGTTGTTGTGAAGGAAAAGACAACTTACCCCTGGAGCAGGTTGAGGAATGGTGAGATACAAGGTAAGCCTGCCATGTTGATTTTGAGGTATCCATTAGCTTATTCTAGAAGTGCTGTGGAGAGATTCAGTTCAGAAGTTATTATGCAATAAAAAATGCCTTTTTAAATTGTAGTGAAAATAGCTCATTTGCTAATGATCACCAGTGACCCACAATGTGGGGTTGCATCTTTAAATGTGTTTTTCAATTGTTTTGACTAAATGATAAAGCATAGCCCTTTTCTTTTTAGGGTGGGATATGTGTAGGGCATTGACAAGAGGCGTTGTTGATAGGAAGCATAGATTCTAGAGTGAGTTAAATGATTTCATATCTGTGTTATACCAAATTTAATGATACTTTGATTAAGAATGTGCTGGGCGGGGGTCAATGTCAATTTAAACTGATGGCCACCATGCTCACTTTTGATGTGCAATGGAATAGTCGTTTAGACCCTCCATGACAGAGAAAAGCAAAATGCTTTTAGTGTGACTTTGCAAATTGTAAATCTGGCAGGGATTTTAGAAATGTTTGGCTCCCGTGGCTCTGGTGATTTAGTAATTTAGTAGAGACTCTGTGTTAACAGTTTCTTAAATATTTAATGCTTTAGGCAGAATGATAGGTTGATAAAATATTTGCTGTGTCTGAGAAAAGTAAATCACGGAGTTTGACCCCAAACTACTGAAGTCTTAAAAAGAACCTTGTTTTTGATATTAAGAAACATTTTCCTGTTGCTTTTAAGTGCCTTATAATTTTGAAAACAATTTTTTTGGAAAGGGTCACAAACCTGTCTCAACACTACAAATGCTGAAATTACAGAACTGTAGTATCATGCCTGGTTTAAAAATAAATTTTAATGAAAAATAGTGAGCAGGAAAATGCAAAAGGTGTGAATTTACCTTTCACTGTGCATCTTAGATTTGATGAGGGTTTGACCATGACTTCCAAGTAACGGAAAAAGAAATTTAACTATGATGTCATTATTAGCTTTCCTGAAGTTCTTTTTCCACAGGAGAAGACTACTTTCGGTACTACAATTGTTCTTAAGGATAAAGTAAGGCTTACCAGGGGACACTTGTCACTAAGTTGATGAGAAAAATTCTTGGTGTTTCTATATATTAAAGGGTAATCCTAACTTACACCAGAAGAGACCCATTCTGATGGTGTTGCACGTGGCTACCACACTAGAACAATTTGTTCCAAAAGATTAGGGCAGGGAATGAAGACTATCATGGGCAACTAGACATTTGGGAGGAGAAAGATATAATCATGTAAAGTGAAACCTGGCAAAGAAGGGTAAATATTTTTTTGTTCTGCCAAAGAGCCATGGGATTCTTACATCATCTACTCTGGCATCGCAGACTCCTGGTGCTATCTATTGAAATGCTGGGGCAGCAACTCTCCACTGACCTCAGAAGACATTCTGTTGCTCAGAGAATTGCCAACACCAGACACAGCCGGGACATCTTTTGGTTGGGTAGCCATTAAGTTGCTGACCTGATCTGACACTGTTTCTTTTGTGGTGGATAGACAATGAAAATTTTACATTACCTTCACTGTAAATTACAAGAATTTAAGAAACCAAGATCTGTTTGGTGAACAAACTCAAAGTTGTCTTTTGTGAGACACACCTTGGCCTTCTCTGAACACAGCTCTGTATGTTGACCCAGCTTGTGTATGCTGCAATACCTGAAGATATCAACTCAATGATGCTGGTCTTTTGTTAACCACAGCTGAATTTTCATCCCCAGATAACCAGAATCAATTGTTTCAGTAAATCTAAAGTTTCACTTCCATGGTGTTGGTGAAGTAAAAATGATTATCCCCCAAATACCAGAAGTCATGGATTCTTACACAAATGGCTCCAGTTGAATCTTTACTACCTTATAAGATGTCACAAACTTGGCTTCCATCATCTTCACTGCTCTCATCATTATCTTCCAAGCTCCCACAACAGAAGCTCATCAAACACTGAGCCATGAATACTTTTTCCAGTCCATTATTCCACACATTTCCACTGTACAAAATGGTCGGGTCTTTTGTAGCAATACCCCAGCGCTGGCACTGATTTCTGTTTAGTTTACTTCTAATTGCTGTGATACACACCACAACCAAAAGTAACTCGTGGAGGAAAGGGTTTATTTGGCTTACATATCCTGGTCACGGTGTATCACTGAAAGAAACCCCAAACAAGAACTTAAGCAGAGACTGAGGAGGGACGCTGCTTGCTGACTTGCTCAGATTTGGTTAGCTCAGTTCTCCTTCCTAGATATCCAAGGCCCACCTGCCTGGATATGGTACAGAGTACAGAATGCTGGATCCTCCTACATCAATTAGCAATCAGTAAAATGCCCACAGACATATCCACAGGCAAATCTGATGGAGGCAATTCTTCCCAGGTATATTAACAATGAAGACTAGTCATCCGAAGAGGCAAGAATATCCAAGTTTTCTACTCTCTTTCTAACTCAATCTTTCCTATTTTCCATTATCACCAATTTTCTTAAATATCTTCTGATAAGAATATCTCAAATCAAATTATTTTGAAGGGGCCTCTAGTTCTATTTTGTGTAAGTACCTCTACTGCTATCTTTTTGCTCCAAGCTTGTGGTTTTCATTATTCTTATTTCTGGTTTCATTTTTACCATAATCCTCTCATAACTACTCATGATGCACTTGGTTATGCTTGTTGGATTTTATCTTCTTTTCTATGTACTTCTAAGAAACCCATGATATGAGGATGATTCATGAAATTAGATCCCTGATTTGAACACCCAGGGATTACATCATGTCATATGTATTCATGTGTGTTACATCTCCTCCCAAATTCTTACCCTGAATCCTTAATTGCATATATTTGTATTTTCACATAGATATCTAAGGAAATAATTAAGGTTATATAAAGTTGAGAGGATGGAACTCTGACTATATGGTATCAGTGTCCTCCCAAGGAAAGGTCCAGAAAGCTTGCTATCTATGAGTGAACACAAAACGGCTCTGAGTACACACTGAGAAGATAAAAGAAGATAAAAAATAAATCTCTGTTACTTAGACAATTCAATTGCTGTGGTAACATGGGTACACTGACATACATGGTCACTTCAAATGAGTTGAACAACCTTCACTCTAATCTCAAATTCTTCGTTTGTATTTTTAAAGATTTTTATGAATACTCCAAATACAAACTCATAATCATGTAGTTTGTTGCTCACTCCTAACTAGCAAACCCAGTCTTTCCTGTCTACAAAAGGACTTTTTCAGCAGTAATTTAAGGCAGAATCCCCGGAGTCACTCCTGATGACAGTGTCTCTTCACCCGCACATATAATCCACATACCATTCTTTCATTTCATTGTTTTTAATATTTGTCAGAGGTACAGAGAAGAGCACTCCCACTATTAACTCACCATGCTCAGTCATTACTTCGGATTTAGGAATCATAACTAGAGATTAAATTTGCCAAGTAAATTGAGGGAACAAACCCAGAGGGTAGATGCTAATATGATGTCACAAAGGGGAAAATTAAGTTTCAGAAGCATTTCAAATATTTACATATTTGAAAACCCAGGGTTTTCATAGTGAACAAACAAACCAGAGACCTAATGTGACTTTCTGCAGTAAAAGAGTCATAATGATTTTGAAAAAATTCAGAGGAAACACAGCAGCACAAACCCTGAGAGTCCTGACAAAAGGAAGAGATAGATCACAATTTTACTTCACAAAGAAGTAACACAATATTGGGTTTTGATGATGTGGAGTGACTAATTTGTCACATAAATAGGGCTACCATTCACAACTTCTTCATGTAGACTTAAAACCATAACCCCAAAGACAAACAAAATGGAAATAGCAAGGTGTGTTAAAGCCCTTCGGTGCTGATTTTGAGCTGATGAAGAAATCTTTAGCCTAAATGATTATAGCTGGGTACAAAGGTGGGATAGAAAGAGAGGCAGTAAAGAGGAAAGACTTTGCACATCTGGGTAGCAGCAGTGGCATTGGTGAGGAGGATGAGTATGAGTGCACATGTAGGTGTCTGTGAAGATATAACCCCCTGACAGATGCAGTTATTGCATGGATAACAGCTCTAAGACGGTCTAATGATGGCACACTATAAAGGTAATTCTCTTTCACTCATTCTCATTGGTACTCTTAAATCGGATATCTGAAATAACGAAAAGAATGATGGCACTGTGTTTTGTAGAGCACAGTGATTAACAGAAACAATGGCTTCAAACAATAAAACAAATTATGCAGAAAGAAGTAGAATATGGATTCTTGGGACAATATGTCATATAAAAGTACATTGTTTGGGATTGAAATTATCCCTGGAGGGAGGTGTGATGGAAAAGCAGAAAGAAACCTCTGAGCTACATGAGGAAGGAGAAGTGGAAGTAAATGAAAGTGAAAAATTACCGGACAGCAAAGATAATAAACAATGGGAGTTAGTGGAAAAGATGACTCAGCAGGTGGGCGTGGTTAAAGCTTTTGAGAATGAGAAGTAACTGGAGTATCCCTGAGAGTCCAGGTGGGGACATCGATTTTGTAGGCAAAATACATTTTAGAAGGAAAATTCATGTCTAGAATTAAAAAATAGACCTTCCCCTCAAATTACCCCTCCTAAATGGAGCCTTCATAGAGAACCGTAAATCCTGATTCCTTAAATAAAAGATGTGGGAAATTCCTATTAAACCTATAGGAAAAAATGAGAAAAAATAATATTAACTATTAATAAGCATTTCAAATGTTATGGCAAGACTCTAATATAATTAAAAAACTACCACGTTTCTCAAAAATGTCTGCAAGATAAACAGCAGAAGCACTTATATTATTAGATATTTTCTTACATTCCTGAGTTGTTCCTATGGTTCCCGGACCCTTGAGGAGCAAAGGAAAGGAATAAATACAGAATAACAGAGTTCTTAAGTCTCTGAGTTCATAAAGGTGAGCTCAGGGAAGATGAGAGAAAAGGATGGAAGGATGTGTCAGTAGGAGAACAAACTGTTAAGATACAGTAAGCTGACTGCCAAACTTTACTCACTTTTTAAATTTATTAGTGAGGATACTTTGAAGATGAATAGCATGGCATTAATTAATTTAAAGTGGCTATCACTGTTCATACACAGTTTCTCCCTACTCTGGGGAAAATTGATTTAAGAGGAAATCAATCATGTACTCTTGGGGTAAAAATATGTGTGTTTGCAAGAACTGCACCCAGGTCATACATCTTGGGTGCTGTTGATGCAAACTCAAGCCTTCATGCATGTACATCAGGTACTATTTCCCAATAAGTCATCTTCTATATCAAATAATAATTTGTTTCAGTGTTTCAATTTTTTTAAATCTCTTTTTTTCGTCACATCTCCAGGAAGACTAGAACTTAAAATCTCCAATTTATTTTCAACTGTATTACTTCTCAGGTTATTTTCATTGCCTAATATAAAGGCAAACACAAAGTGCAACAAAAAATTTTGGTAAAATGATTAAAAACATTAAGTTCAAAATGAACTATGATTGCTTCATTTATTCACAGTTTTGTAGATACATATGATGGTTCATGGCCAAGCAGAAATATTTTCCCTTTGAATGCCATGAACCAGGACATTGACTTTTCCTAAATTCAATTTTGAAAAGTTTTTGTGTTTGAACTAAAACATCCACTCATTTGGATTTTGCAGTTGCCAGAATGAAAATGAAACCATCGTTTCTTCTTCTCAGTCACTTGCACTTGACCTGAACTGCACGTTCTGTTAACTATTAACATTCTTGAATTCTCAGCTTGACATCTGTGGATCTTGTGATATTCAGGCTCTGTAATCACTTGAGCCATTTCCTTGTAACACACAACTGTGTGTGTGTGTGTCTGTCTGTCTAATAACATCATGCATGTCTCATCAGCATTTGTTTTATGAAAACAAAAGAATCATGCATTTACAAATACACACACATACACACATATTCTCTTTTTGTAATCAATCATACCCACTTTTGAATTCAAGTTAGAATTGAGATTCCTCCATCATGATGGACATTTCCAAGTGCTGTAAGTGAATATAGATCATGTCTTTTTAAGTTTTGCCTTTTATTTATCAAGAAACATTTATTGATGATATTCTACTTTAGGACCTATCTTAGTCTTTGGGATCACAAAACATAGCAAGGAACTATCCCTGTTTATGAATTTATAACAGACCTTAGTGCTTCTCAAATCTATCTGCTTATCAATGCTGTTTCTTTACATTTTGATTATTTTATTTTATTGAAAATATGTTCTTTTCTTATCCAATGCACCCTGACCATACTTTTCCCTCCCTCCACTCCTCCTAGGTCTCCCCTCCCCTCTCACCCAGATCCATGTCTCCTGTGTTTCCATTCATTCAGAAAAGAGCAGGCCTCTAAGAGACAACAACCAAACACAACAAAACAAGATACAATAAGACAAGGTGAAAGTCCTCAAATGGAGGCTAGACAAAGCCAGCCAATAGGAGCCAAAGAGTCTCAGGAGCAGGCAAAAGAGTTTAATCTAAATATTCTGCTTTTTCCACCAAAAATCCTAAAATATTGTATGGCAAAGGAGTGAAATTAATGTATAAATGGGTGCACAGATATCATTGTTTCCTATTGTAATACACATAGTTTAGTAAAATACATAAAATAATCCAGAGATGCATGAATTTGGATATTTAACATTTTGTGCTAATGGTAGGAATTCTTGCATAGTAGGACAATGAGCAGAGTGTTATTTAATAAGTGAAGAATTCTAACTGAAGCATTGAACATCTGGGTTGCAATCAAGATGCTGATGAAGCCTGGGAGAACCACGAAGACTGCGGTTACATTTAACTGTTTTAGGACACTTAGAAAAACACCAGTGTTTTGGTGCGTGGTCATTTATCATTCCAAGGCACTTAGGAGATAGAGGATTCTAGACAAGTTTGATAGAATATAAGAGACCATGACACTTTTGGTTTTCTTGGCAGAGAAAGTTCAAAGGGAGTTCTGGTTAATTGTTTGAGGGTATTAAGAAATGCATTAAAAACTTTGAACTACAGTCTGTGATGGCACATTGGGAGGGAGGAAGCCCGTGCCGGATAGTAATGCATTGCTGCTTAGCATAAGCGACAAATCCAATTTAGCTGCTTCATCAGCAAATTAGAAGACAAATATTTTTTAAGTTTCAATGCCCACCTCTTCTATAAAGCTATAAAAAATTTTGATAGAGAATTTATGAAGGGTTTTCATATTGATTGCTGATTCTAAGTCTGGGCCAAAGGTAAATTTATTTGGAAACTTATACTTTCTTTTTTTCAGGCTCTCAAATTATAATTCAGGCTATTCAGTTATATTTCCTGTGAAATATTAGGTTATACATTTCACTTGTGCTTTAAAATAACTGAGAAATTATGCACTTGATTTCCATTGTTATTTCATAAATATTCAGTGTTTATTTTCCTGTAAACTGATATTTTCAGGTTGGAAGTTACTCAATCCTAAGAAGACTCTTCAGTAACTTTATATCTTTTAATCACAGAAATAATTTTGTATTGAATTTATAAGCTACAACATGAGAAAAGCTCTTGGTCTAATTTATATCTGATATTATATTTATCACTGTTGTTTGTTTCTTATGGGAAGCTGTAGGTGTGTATGTGAGAGATAGACATGTGTGCTTATGTGTGTGTGCATGTACATGTGTGTGAATGCAGATGCACGTGTGTCCTGTTGTACACGCTGAGGCTGGAGAATAATCTTGGGTGTCCATGTTAACCTTTCACCTTGTCTGTGATGAGGTCTGTTTGTTGTTCAACAGTTCATGTTCTGGTCTAGATGGCTCATGAGTTTCTGGAGATCTTGTCTCCACTTCTCATCTCACCAGAATTGTTAGGTTTACAGACATATGCTTTATGTGGATTCTGGAGATAGAAAACTCAGTTTTTCATTCTTCTGAGGCAAGTTCTTTACCCATGGAGCCATCTTCATAATACTAGAGTCATTACATCTTGTGTTAGCGGTAGTAATCCTGCTAAGGCTTTGTCTAACAGGGATAAAACAATACCCAGTCTGGAAAAAAAATATCCATCTTATCTAAAGAGAGAGCTACTGTCTGTTTTCTCTGAGATGGGTTGAGATTTAATCTTTGGGATCTATATTTTAATCACCTGATAATAAACACATGTGTCTGTATGTTAGTACTATTTAATACCCAAATGAAGTTTTACCTTTACATATTTGCATGCCAAATAGTTCACAATGCTCTCTAAATACTTGATTACTTTTGTTTTAAGACTTCCTTATACTTTGTTTGCACTGGTAAGAACTTTGTTAAGAATTATAGTAATGTGGTTCAATAAAGAAATATATTTTTCTTTTTTGGACTAAGAATTTTAAATACAATCTTTTCTCATATTACATAGCTACCCCATTCCCCACTCCCTCTCCTTCTGCTACTTCCCCCTCCCCACTCCTCAGAGAGGATGAGGCTTCTCATGGGGAGTCAACAAAGTCTGACACCTCATTTGGAGGCAAGAGCAAGATCCTCCCCCTATATCTAGGCTGAGTAAGGTTTCTCTCCAAAGAGAATGTGCTCCTAGTCACCAGTACAAGCACTAGGGATAAATCCTAGTCCCACTGCTAGTGGCCCCACAGACTGCCCTTGCCTCACAACTGTCCCCCACATTCAGTGGGCCTAATTTGGTCCTATGTAGGTTTCCCCACTATCAGTCAAGAGTCAGTGAGCTCTCACTAGCTCAGGTCAGCTGTTTCTGTGGGTATCACCACCATGGACTTGACCCCTTTGCTTATATTATTGCTCCTCCCTCTCTTCGGCTGGTCTCTGGTAGCTTGACTCAGTGGTTCACTGTAGATCTCTGTATCTGCTTCCATTAATTGCTGGATGAAGGTTCTTTGATGACAATTAAGGTAGTCATCAATCTGATTACAGTGCAAGGTCAGTTCAGGTGTCCTCTCCACTGTTGCTTAGAGTCTTAACTGGGGTCATTCTTATAGATTTCTGGGAATTCCCCTAGTGCCATGTTTCTAGCGAGTCCTTTAATGGTTCCCTCAATCAAGATTTCTTTTCTTTTCCTTCCTCACTGTCCATACCCCTTCTTGAGCATCCTGTTTTCTCGTGTTCTCCTGCTCTTGTCCCTTCTCTTCTCTCTCTCCCCTTTCACCCCTTCTTTCCCCCCTTCTAATTTTCTCAGGAGGTCTTGTCTGTTTCTCCATCCCAGGGGAATCCTTGTATGTTTCTCTTAGGGTTCTCCTTTGTTCCTAGCTTATCTGAGATGGTGGACTATAAATCCTTTGCTTTATGTCCACTTACGAGCGAGTATATACCATGTTTGTCTATCTGGGTCGGGATTACCTTACTCAGGATGGGTTTTCCTAATTCCATCCATTTGCATGCAAATTTCAAGATGTCATTTTTTTTAACCACTGAGTGGTACTCCATTGTATAAATGTATCAAATTTTCTTCATCCATTCTTCAGTGGAGGGGCATCTAGGTTGTTTCCAGGTTCTGGCTATTACAAATAATGCTGTTATGACCACAGTTGAGCACATGTCCTTGTGGTATGAGTGTGCATCCTTTGGATCTATACCCATGAGTAGTATTGCTGGGTCCTTAGGTAGATTGATTCCCAATTTTCTGAGAAACTGCCACACTGATTTCTAAAGTGAATGTACAAGTTTGCACTCCACCAGCAATGGAGGAGTTTTTCAATTATTCCACAGTCTCTCCAGCATAAACGATAATTGGTGGTTTTGATCTTAACCACTCTGACCATGTAAGATGTCATTTTAATTTGCATTTCCCTGGTGGCTAAGGATGCTGAACAATTCCCTAAGTGTCTTTCAATCATTTTCAATTCTTCTGTTGAGAATTCTCTGTTTAGATCCATACTCATTTTTTTGATTGTATTATTTGGTAATTTGAGTTTGTTATATATTTTAGAGATCAGTCCTCTGTCCTATGTGGGATTAGTGAAGGTCTTTTCCCATTCACTGGACTTCTGTTTTGTCTTACTGACTGTGTCTCTTGCCTTACAGAAATTCCTCAGTTTCAGGAGGTCCCATTTATTAATTGTTGCTCTCAGTGTTTGTGCTACCGGTGATATATTTAAGAAGTGTTCTCCTTGGGGCTGGAGATATGGCTCAGCGGTTAAGGGCACTGATTGCTCTTCCAGAGGACTGTGGTTCAATTCCCAACACCCACATGGCAGCTCACAACTGTCTGAAAATGCAGTTCCACAAGATCTGACACCTTCACACCAATGTACATAAAAATAAAGTTAAATAAATCATTAAAAAAATTAAAAAAAGAAGTGGTCTCCTGTGCCCTTATGCTCATGGCTACTTACCACTTTCTCCTGAATAAGGTTCATTGTGGCTGGATTTATGATGAGGTCTTTGATCCATTTGGACTTCAATTTTGTGCACGGGCATAGATATGGATCTATTTGCATTTTTTACATGTTGACATCCAGTTATGACAACACAATTTGTTGAATATGCTTTCTATTTTCCATTGTATAATTTTAGCTTCTTTGTTAAAAGAAGGTGTGTGGATCAATATCAGGGTCTTCAATTTCATTTCATTGGTCCACCTGTCTGTTTTTAAGCCAATACCAAGTTGTTTTCACTACTCTGGCTTTATAATAGAGCTTGATGTCAGGGATTGTGATGGTTCTGGAAGTTCCTTTATTGTAGAGAATTGTTTAGGCTATTCTGGGTTTTTGTTTTTCCATATGAACTTGAGTATTGTTCTTTGGAGGTCTGAGAAGAACTGTGCTGAAATTTTGAGGTGGATTGCATTGAATCTGTAGATTGCTTTTGATAGGATTATCATTTTTATTATGTTGATCCCACCTATTCAATAGCATGGGAGATCTTTCCATATTCTGATACCTTTTGCAATTTCTTTCTTTAAAGACTTAAAGTTCTTATTGTATAGGTCTTTCCCTTCTTTGGTTAGTGTTACCCCAAAATATTTTATGTTATTTAAGGCTATGTAAATGGTGATGTTTCTCTGATTTCTTTCTCAGTCCCTTTATCATTTGTATTTAGGAGGGCTACTGAGTTTTTTTTTTTTT
>LOJH01028321.1:0-17773 GCA_001685095.1 Ellobius talpinus
CCCCCTCCCTTTCTAGTCCAAAGAGCAGTCAGGGTTCCCTGCCCTATGGAATGTTAATGAAAGATTTAGTATTTTCCTCTGGATCCTTATGCCATTGTATAAAGTACATGATTCACAATTGCTTCCTCCTCATGGATTTAGAACATATTTTTAGGAGCCAGATTTTTATGCTCACATTTATACCTTAATCCATTATTCTGAATGTATCTTTTTAAAATTAATCTTGCTTTACCTAAGCACAAATCCACAAAATTGGTTGATGTTGAGTATATTGATGCATTGTTCCAGTATACAAAATGTTTCAGTGTTTGAGAAGGGAGAAGTCTCCACAGTTCTTTTTGTTCAAGGTGCACTGGCAATTTGGTTGGACTAATTCTTGGGACGAATAATAGGTTTCACTGACTAAGCTTTCTTGTCATAAAATTACTTGATTTTTTATGGATAGGGAAATATTAGAATGATATGTATCTTAGACACTAATAACCCATGACCTTTTGGGAAATAATAGGCTGGATTGTGAATCTAAAGCTTTGGATGGACTTGCACTACATGTACTGAGATATAAATGACAAATGATGTGGAATTCCCCTTGTATGCTGTGAATATGTTTTATATACCTTTGGTTAGTAAAGAAGCTGCCCTAACCTATGGCAGGACAGAGTATAGGTAGGTGGGAAAACTAAGCAGGAGAAAGGGAGAAAGAAGGCAGAGTCAGGCAGATGCCATGAATCTATCGAAGGAGAAAGATGCCAGAACCTTACATGTAAGCCATAGCTTCGTGGCAATACACGGGTTAATAGAAATGGGTTAATTTTGTATCTAAGAGCTAGCTAGGAATATGCCTAAGTTATTTGCAAAACTGTTGTAATTAATATATCTGTGTGATTATTCGGGTCTGGGAAGTAGGAAAATGAAAGTACAGTCCTCACAGGAAAAGTCACAACTGACATCCAAAGTATTTTGCTGCTTTTACGATAATTTGTTCTTTTCATTTTCTTCATGCCAGCCAGACTTCCACAGCAACATTGCCTTCATTGCATTTGGCTTGTCCTTTCCAACTACCCTAAACACAAGGACGTGAGGCCTCTTCTTAGCAGCTGGACCTCTGCTAATGGCAGCAAGCCATCTTCTGACTGCTTTGAATTTGTCCAAACTTCTGTTCTGTGACTGTGTTCTAATAGGAGATCTTTGCCATCTCTGACATCACTGGCTGAGTGAGGGACTGTGCAGAGAGCTTCAAATATTGCTCTGTCAAAAGTGTGGGGAACTGGTGCTCAAGCTGCACTATATCTGAAAATTAGAAAGAAGTGCACTCATTTGGCAGCAATCTTAGTCACCCTGCTTGGAAAATTACGCCCACTTCTTGATTCAAACCCTGTTACCTCTTCAAAAACAAACGATTTTATTTGTTTTTTAAAGGTTGGTAGAAATCAGTTAAAATCCAATATAGTGTCTAATACAAATAGCATATCTAGCCCTGGGCTTTTACCACAATCAAAGTTTCTTACATGTAGGTTCTATTTTAAGCACCTGGGTAGTCATCTTGGACATGTTAATAACCTCAAATAACAGTCATTGAAATCATGTGTAGCCTTGTTTCAATTACATATTTATTAATTATGATATTTAGGATTGGAACTCCCAAGAAAGGGGTAAAAATAAAAATCTCAAGGGTTTCTGACAGTTTTTTTCTTCATACATGTTTGTAATAGAGTTATATCTGTCCCACTTAGAATGTGAAACATAATGAACTTCAGTGCCCACCTGAATAAAGTAAAAACAAAACCAGTCTACACTGCATTCACACATTCACTTGAATTTCTTCCTGAAGCCAGAAGAGGGCAGAAGATGCTGTATATAAGAGGATATTTGCATAAAAAATTTTTGGATTGAAATACAAAGTAATCACATTTCCGACAAAGAGATGAAAGTGTGTGTGTGTGTGTGTGTGTGTGTGTGTGTGTGTGTCTTCCACCCTTTTGATTTGATTTGCCTACTTTAAATCAAATCCATTGATTTGCCTACTTTAAATACAGGGAATCAAATACAAAACTTCACAGATCCTGAGCAAGCACTCTACCTCTGAGCTTCACCTCCAGCTGTCATCCTAATTTTAAGAGTTCACAGCCCAATGTGAAGGAGGAACTTTGAATAAGGGGGCAAATATGTTTTCATACCTCTCAGCCAATTCTCTAGCCTTTCTTTTCTCTAAACCAAAAAATGTGATAAACACAAAAAGCATCAATATTTATTCAGATATGATAGCTGTTGTTTACAAGTAATCTTTTTATAAGTCTCTATAGGTAAGACACTGGAGAGATGGCCAAGCCATCAAGAGGGAATGATCTCAGAGGACTGGAGTTCTACTCCCATACCATCATCTGGTATCTCACAACCACCTGTGACTACAGCTCAAGTTGATTCAACACCTCCAGACTCTATGGGTTTCTGCATTCATATGTGCATACCACCCCAGCCATGCATATTTTAAAATAATAAAAACAAATCTTAAAATGCTATTCAGGTGTGACTCTTGCTAGGCCCATTTTACAGAAGACGAAACTGAGCTGCAAGAAGTTAATTTACAGAAAATGTTAAGGTGGGTGTAAATGCCAGCTTCAGTTTAAGCAACTGAATTTCAAAATCCATGCATATGCCCACGTGGGCCTTTTTGCAGCATTGTAATAGAGGATCAGTTTGATGCTGCTAGGTAAAATGACAATATTTTTAGGGCCTTTCTGCCTGACATGAATCCTTTATAAAATTATATTTGAAAGCAAATAAAATCACTGAGTCACCTAGGAGTTCACTCTGAGGAACAAGGTGCAGATTTTCTGGAAAGTGCTTTTCATTCCAGGCTCCAGTATAGGTCTGGGCTTCTGTGGTGCAGCCCCTTTGCTAAACAGCATCACAATATATCCTGCTCTTATGTGCATTCTTAAACCACAATGACTCCCAGTTGCTACCAGTTTGCCTGGACCACTTGTCACAAATGACTCATTCTTAGCACTTAGGAAGAGGTCTCTGCTTGAAGCTCCCTGTGTAGAATCTAGTGGTGGAAATCCATTCATCTGCCATCAAGGGACTATAAGCAGATACATTCTAAACTGGCTAAAACACGTTGAAAATTAATAACAAAAGTAGTTCATAGGGGGCTAGAGAGATGACACAGCAGCTAAGAGCACTGTTCTTCCAGATGACCTGGGTTCAATTCCTAACCTCCACATAGCACTCAGCTGTCTGTAACACCAGTTCCAAGGGATCTGACATCTTCACACCAGGGCACATTAAAAAAAAATGTTGCCAAACAGTGGTAGTGAGCACCTTTAATCCCAGCACTTGGGAGGCAGAGACAGGCAGATCTCTGTGAGTTCGAGGCCAGACTGGGCTATAAGTGACTTCCTAGACAGTCTTAAAGGCTACAGAGAAATCCTGTCTCAAAAAAAAAAAACAAAAAAAAGTTCTTATAAAAACTTACCAAATTAGACTCTATGACTGTATTTGATGTGTTAAGCACACTAAGTTACTATTGGGCAATATATCAGAGTCCCAGGTGTAGATAGAGGACCAAACAGTTTTTGTGTTAGGCACTGCTTGTTATGATTCCTGAAGGAAATGAACAGGGACTCTCTGATCATTACAGATAAAAAAAGGCTTAGACAGTGCAAATAAGCCATTCTATTTATGTGTGTTTATTGGGGTTTTTATTGAAACCTGAGTATCATCAGCCAGTCCACAATAGCAGAGGTGACAGATCCACCAAACAGGATCAGTGAAGTTCATTGCACAGCTTGCAGAAAGCTTCATCAGAGAGGAGCCTCTTCCTTCCTTGCTTCCTGGAAGTTGTTTATGGCTTAAGTAACATCCAGGAGCTTCATTAGCACTGTAACCATGAGGGGATGTTTCAATCTGAGGGAATAGCTATACAACAGGCACAAGGCAACAACTTGCTAAGTGATAGAAAAGCAATCAGTATATTCCTAAAGATGAAGCAAGAAAGAAATGAAGAATAAAAGAAAGTTATAAAGAGAGGGAGTGAAATACAAGAGAGGCGTGACCCTTCTAAATTTTAAAACTGATCACCTAGACTGAAATGTTGATGCATATGCCTGAGTTCATCATCTCTAAAATGGGTACTGTACCTGTCCCCCAGAGTCCCTGAAAGTGTACTGGGGGAAAATGAACACACAATAATTATATGAGAGAACATAGAGTAACTCCTGGCAACCAGCAAGAAGTTGATGAATGGTAGTGATTATTATGATTATTAGCTTCTAGTTCCTATAACCTTTAATAATAGTCCAAACTCGGTAGAAATCTATTTCTTCTTGAACCACAAAAGAAAAGCCAAGCCATTTTGCTGAACTGTAAATGCACCAAATTAAATGCCCTGGCATGTGAATTAGCATAAGCAATATCTCTCCCCGAAATTGGCACTCAATATCTCTCAGCACATAATCTTTACCATCAAATGAATGAGCTCCCTAAAATAAGCACATTAGTTAGCTACAAGAGACAAGCAATGTTAATATCTACAACGAGCTACAAATTACCTAACAACTATAACACATGTTTTTAGAGGAAGCTAGCAGAGTAAAGAAAATCTGACTTCAGCGGTATAAGTGTGAAGCTGTAAGGAGCTTCTATTGAATGTCTAGGGAAACCTCTGCTTGGGAGCTTGGAAGAAGGAGAGAGAGAGTGAAGAGGAGCCCTTTCTTCTTCCTGGTCACGAATGCCTGCAAAGCAACCCTTTTGAGTTTTTTCATAAACAAATGTATCTAGCATATTTGTATGTCATGTTTTCTGGCATTCTACCCATCTTAACAAACAATCTAAAATGTAAGTTAATATTTTTCTGCCCTAAACAATTGCCATCCCATACTGAGGAACACTGCTCACCCTTCTTAAGGACCGTGTTAGAAGATAATTATACAAATCTGGAGCAAGCAAACAATATAATAGAGGTTATTATTTTAAGTGGTTAAATGATCTATACAAAATACCGATTCAAGGTTGTAGCAAAACTGGAGTTAGTATATATGTTTGCCATAAATTCTCACACCCCTTAAGTCTTGTCTTACTTCATCACCCATTAGTTCTGCTCACTAGGACCATGGCATAGGGCATCTTGATTTCATCCTGCTTGGCTTTCAAAGTGTGGTTATACTTTACTTCTTTTCAAGCCAGTGTCCCTTCTTTGTCTCCTATTCATCAGTCCAAGTACTTTCCATCAATGCATATCTAATCTTGAGCCTCTGCCTCCAGAAATCATTCAATGAAGAGTCATGATTATTTAATCTAACGTTCAAGGCTCTACACATTGCATCTCCTGATAACTTTCTCCCGTGAACTCTTTCCTATGAACAGGTACTGCCTTCCAGTCAGCCGGCATTACAAGAAATTTGCCCATACCTTAGACTTCTTGTTCCTGGCTCTTTTCACCTGTCATTTTTCTCTTTCTGCCTGAGTTCTCCCTTTTCTTTTAGCTCATGTTCCCACCTACAAGGTCACAAGCCTCTGCTTCCTTTAGCTTTTCTATGAACTGAGGTTTCTCTTATTCGTCTGCACACTCTTTCTGTATAGTGCCATTGCTCCTGAATGAAAAGTTTTTCTGAATATTCTTCTCTCCCTTCTGGATTGTTAGCTCCTTGAAGGCAGAAACTGACTTACTCACCATTATATTCCCAGTGCCCTAAATAAAGCCTGACAAAGTGTAAATTCAATAGCTCCTTTTAATCTAATTCCTGCATTCTGACTCCAAGGTCTAAGATATTCTGGTATTTCAGTTTACCTCTCTTCCATTTAATTACCTACTATTTGCTTTGCATGGATTAGCTACAGCTCGCCAATTATATGATAAGCTACTGAAGGGCAGATATTGCTTTATTCCTTCTTATCTCCTCTAGGGCAAAGCTAATAATCGGCAGCTTTCTATGGCTAAAGCAGTTTAGAAAAAAAATATTGGTATGTTTAATACAAGGAATATTTTTAGTATAGATTCTAGAATCTCAGGAATCTAGTATATATAATATACCATGCATTCACAGATGCACGCATGCATACATACATACATACAGATATGTGCATGCACACACAGAGAGCAGTAAAGAGGGAGAGAGAGACAGAGACAGAGAGACAGAGACAGAGACAGAGGCTTAGATTTAAGGTGATTTAAGAATGTGTGTGTTACCATCCATACTCTTAATTACACCAAGGTTTTTTTGATTTTTCTGTTTTGTTTTAATTTGTAGTTGCATTTTTCTCACAACTTGCCACGGTTGATTAGAGAAGAGTGACATGAATTTATTGAGTCATAGTGTACATGATTATGGTAAAAAAGAAAAAAAATTGAGGTTCCTTACATGCAGTAAAGTTGAGTTGTTATTGAAATTATTAATCTGTTAGTGCACAATAACTCATAAATACTTGTTTCTAACTGTGAATCATCATCAGAAAAGCATTTGAAGCAGCTAGGAACTAACATATTGCTATCCCACTATCAAAAAGATAACATGCTTATTTCCTTCTTCCCCTTTTCTGCTTTCCTTTCCTTCTGAACACGAGTTGTCAGATTTGCCTCCTTACATTGACACTCTATTTGACTATCACACAGCTGTTAGTATGCTCACTCAGTGGATAGGGTAAATGGGATGACCCAGGAGTCAGGACCCAAATTCCTCTGCAACTCCTCTCTAAAGATACTTAGATGTCTCTGACCTCCATGCTTGATCCTTCAGTCTTCAACTCCAAATACTCCCCTCAATTGGCACACATGACTTGGAGGAGGTAAACTTCGTGTGATAAAGCCCTAAATAAAGTCTTCACAGACATCCAGCTTATCTTGAAGACACCTGCTGACAGAAATGGTGTAAAATTGCTTTCTCATTGACATTAATTGAAGAAGCACCAAAGTAAACTATGTGGCCCAATTGAAAACTGGGACAGCAAAAGCATTTTGATGTCACGTTTCTCTCAATCACTGGAAAATTTTGAGACACCACCCTGTATTTATTGCTGGCTCTCTGCCTCCTGCCTAAAGAAATTATTTTTATAATAGGACTCCTTATAAAGTAAAGTGGAAGAAATTCCAATTCTGTGGTCTCATACTAATTATCTCATGAATATATTAAAACATTGTTGGATGATTCTCTAAGAAAAAACTTTCAGTGTATTTTAGTCCATTTGGTTGTTTACAGGGCAGTCAAGAGTAAATAAATACTCATACATGGAGGTCATGCTGTTGACTTCTGCCTTACCAAAAGAGGTCTTGGCTGATGACACTGATCAAAGGCCTGGATGTAGGACTGAATTCCATACAATTTTTCTATGGTACTTTAATGCAAATTATCTTTATTTATGAAGTATGTCAGGTTAAACTTTATTCTATATGAAAATAGGTTGCCTCTGTGACTCAAAGTTGATGCCTTAAAAAATAACTAGACAGTTACTAAAAGGTTGAGGAAATGTGCTGAAAAAGGACACCAGAAGTTAATGGGTTTATCATCTCCCAATATTTTTGCCTTTAAGTCCAACCTACCTGCTTAGTCTTTAGTTTGCTGATGAAGCTGTCTAGCTGATAGCGGTTTTCAAGAGCTTAGTTGCTGTCTTAGGCAGCTTTTAATTATTGTGCAGAGACATTATGACCAGAGTAACATGGGAAATTTGGGGCTTGCTTACAGTTTTAAAGGATGAATTCATGAACATCATGTCAGGAGCATGGCAACCAGCAGGCAGCCATGACACCAAAACAGTAGTTGAGACCTTAACCTTACATCTGATATCTGATCCATAAGGATGCAGAGAGAGAGAGAGAGAGAGAGAGAGAGAGAGAGAGAGAGAGAATTGGGAATGGCATGAGATTTTAAAATCCTTCCCAAACAGTCCCACCAATTATGAACAAAGCATTCAAATATATGAGTTTATAAGGACAATTCTTATTTAAACCACTACAGTTGGAGTTGAAACTTTATGTATAATTGATGGTGTGAGATAATAATTGATCATCTAGTATCATACAGAGTGGGCGATCTTTCCTTTTCTAATAAATCAATCATTCAACTCTCATAGCATCCCCATAATTATAGATACTACTATACAAGTAATTTGACAATCAAATCAAATCTGGCTCAGAGAATTGAACAGTTTTCCAAATTTGATAGCTACAAAATCAGAATCATTCTATCAGCAATCGAATCCAGTGCTGTATGACGCATACGTTGGCAGGTGTGGATTACATAATAATGTATAAAACAGTTATTGTACTTGTAAGTAGAGTTGGCTGTTTGCTTTCTACAAAATTCCCACTTAAATTTCTATACCATACACATAGAAAATTTATTCATTTATTTAGTTAATTATTTAGTTAGTTATTGTTTTCTTGAGACAATGTTTCATTTTGTATTACTGGATGGCCTGTGAGTCATTATGTATAAGTGACTGGAATGGAAATTGTAGAGAACCCACTGACTCTGCCTCCTGAGCATGAGAACTAAACACATTGGCCAACTACATTTGGCTTAGACAATTTAATTAGATTTCATTTTTAAAAATAAACATATAAAGGTACGTATAAAAATGTTTAAGAAATTTAACAAGACAAAACATAAGTAAAAGCCATGCAGTGGGTATTTTATCGTATAGGACACAAACTAAGAATATTTTTGTCTGTTTTTTGTTTTGTTTTGTTTTTTGCTTTTTCGAGACAGGGTTTCTCTGTAGCTTTGGAGCTTGTCCTGGAACTAGCTCTTATAGAACAGACTGGTCTTAAACTCAGAAAGATCTGCCTGCCTCTGCCTCCAGAGTGCTGGGAATAAAGGCTTGAACCATCACTACCATTTTTGATTATATGTCAGATTTGCACAAAGTACTAAGAGACCTTAACTAATAATTTCAAATTCACAAGAGTTTAATATTCAAACAGTCATTTCTCTTTCCTGGAAATTTGATGCCTGGGTATGGATTTAAGTTTGCTTTCTCTGTCTTTCATTCTGAAGCCATTCCAGAAAGAGCAGAAGCCACTCTGGGGCCACTAACTTCTCATCATCACGAGAAGATGAGCCATTCCACACAAGGGCATATAAAGTCCATCAATCAGATCTGTTCATATTCAGTACCCCAATAAATCCATGTGGAGAAAGTCTGTGGCTATTTCATGAGGTAGGATGAGGAGTTGCTGTGCATTGTCATTGTGCTGCTGTTTTTTGGAGAAGTAAATCATCTAAGGAGGTGTTTCTGGGAAAGGCTTGGTTCTTTATTTGAATGAGATTTCGGGTTGGCCTCAAGTACCAAACATATCATATTGATTTATTATCCTGTACAAAGTGTAGCTGAAAATGGGGACTAGGAGTGAGAAACAGTAGCCTTAAAAGTGGAAGTTCAGTGCAATTAGGGCACAGCTCATCTCCCTTTATTAAAACTGAAGAAAGAAGCACCTTTTAGATTAATAAATGAAATGTGGTTATGGGAAGGAAAGGCTGCTGTTTCATTCTTGATGTGTTGTCCATCCAGCCACACAATTGTAGACCTACTCATACAGAGTTATAATAAATGCAAAGGCAGATGAGGAAATTATGGATTCTTTATCTTAGGTCTGTAATATCCCCCCAAAGGCCTCTTCACTAAAGCCTTGATATCAAGCCCGTGGTGTTTTGGGACAGTAGTAGAAGTCTTAGCAAGTAAAGACTAGTGAAAAATTAAACCACTGTGGAGAAGGATACCCTTGATGAGGTAACCAGTGTTTTCTTATTTCTCTCTTTTCCTTGTGGTTTTCATGAACTAAGCGATTTTCTCTGGCACACTATCTCACCATCATGTGTTGACTGTCCAGTCACAAAACCAAAAGAATTAATCAAGCATAGAGTGAAAACTGAAATCAGGAGCACAAAAGAAGTCTATATTTTTATAAGTTATTTTTTCAGTTATTTTTTCCTAAGGATCACAAGTAAATGATGTAATGAGGTAAGAAAGAGAATTAAAAGAAGCAATCTAACTTCTGACCATTTGACATAGAAGCTACCTAGAGTTTCTGAAAGCTGAGCCTTACCTTGCCTACACTATCCTCCCTATGCCACCTAACGGGGTGACTTTTAGACCAGGGAACTATGACAAGATGTTTGGGAAAATTGCCTGTAAGTATCAGAACTAACCTGGACTCATAGCTCACAGAAACTGGACTGACAGCTAAGGAATATTTTTGTGTGCTAAAAATATCCATTCTAAGATATCATCTTCTCTCTGCATAAGAATTCATATGGGAGAATGAGTAGAAGATAAAATAACCAGGATATAATCAGGCTCTGGATCTAAGCAATCGACGTGTACATCCTGTAATTTCTCTTATACCAGAGCTAATTCTCCCTCAGTCTTAGCTAATAGTTTTCCTAGACTATTTAAGTCCTCATCATTTCATAAGGTTTAAAATAAATTACTTAGTTCTTGAGTTGTTAATCAAGTTGTGGGACACAGCCATTTATATCTCCCAACAATTTCTGAAAATCATTAAGAGTTCATAATTGATCTCTCCTGACCCAAGTATTCAAAGCTTGGAACAATATGGAACTAATGTGTGACACCTTCAAAGACAGACTGTCTTTGCAAATTAGCATACTGGCCCTCACCAAAAAGCTGATCTTGGGAAATTTCCATACCTCTAATGCTACTTTGTTGTTCTATGAACCTAGCTTCCTCTTTCCACCATATATTTTCCATTGTAAATGATGACAAATTTCCAATATTGCTGTAGCTAACCCTTTCCAGTCTTGTGGAAAAAAATCTGCTCCTATTGCCCATTAATTTAACATCTGCTTCACAAAGGGTGAATTCATACCTTATGAAAGGACCGCTTCCTTATATTTCTCAAATCTATCATTTCTACAGGATTCCAATTAACTTCTTCATAGCCTTGGGGCTGCCTATCATCTGGTTGTTGTTCTTGTACAGTAGCTGGATGAATTAAACTTGGTCTTCTAATAACTTTAGGCAGTTCCTCTTCAGTTTTATAAAACAATAGTGCAGTAGGTTCTGCTTTAAATTACTCTGTATGTGTCTGAGTATTTTTCTTATTTTTATTGGAAGTATTTCTGAAGTTTGTATCTTATCAATAATAAGTCCTTCTAAGGCTTGACAACTTTTTTAAAAAAAATTTATTAGTAAGTCTTTCGAAGACTTGTATCTTACAAATCAAATTTTTCTTATTCTCAATTTTTGAGTGTTTCTAAGACTTATATTTTATTACCAGTAGGTCTTACTAAAGCTTGTATCTTATCATATTTTCCATAGTATATAACCACTTTTTAAAGTAAAATATTAATTACCAAGCTGATAGTATTTACAGTCAACATTAATGTCAATACCAGCAAAATCATTTATCTCCTCATTTAAATTTCCATTTTCAAACCACCCATAGTAGCAGTATACAGGGTCCTAGAATCCTGCATTGTTATGTTCCCCATTCTTAATGTGGAAAAGATATTTCTTTTTAATATTATTTGATTCTCTCCCAAATGACTTCCTAGGTATTTCACCCAATCTGTTGACTCTCAGTTTGTTTGCAGTGTGGGCAGTAAACTCAAGCCCCTCCCAGAACTGACAAGTGCAAACCTGCTTTTTGGAGTCCCAGCAAGCAACAGCTTACTGCTGTGAGGGTTTGCAGGAAGAGGCCTAGGCAGCAGCTGCAGCAGAGCTGGCTGGGATAACATCTCTGTCCATGTGGTCATGCCACACTTTGGAGTGCCAGCTGTTGTATCTTCGTCACATGTCTGCACCTTCATCCACTGCTATTTGAGCCACAAATTGCAACTCCATAGTTACTAGTCTGCTTCCCTGTAAGTGGTCCCACCACTCAGGCCACAGTTCTGTTTCCACAGGCACCAGCTCTGTCACTGACACTAAAGGCAACTTTAATTAAATCTGTATTGTTCTATTTATAAATAAGATTCAAAAGTTTGGGTGAAAACCTGCTTGTTCAGAGAGGTTGAGTAGGAACCAACTAACTGCCCTCCTTGCTGGTATCTCCCATAAAGCCCATCCTTCCATTCCACCAAAACAAAAACCAGCTGTTCCACTCAATATCTCCCCCTACTACTTCTAGTGCATCTCTCTATCTCTTCCCGCTGCCCTCTAATGCTCTATGATTACTTACTGTCAACTAGTTGCTCATTCAACCTCCAACCCAAGGTTAATTTTATTTAATTAATGCAAATGATAACTCAGGGTTGACAGTGTGATTGAATATCTCCCATCATGAAACATTGTATGAAATAACTAGAAACTGAGTACCAACCACATGGAGCCAAGATGAGACAGCAGGTAAATGTTCATGTGGCGTGAACATCTCTCAACAAGCAAGCTGTAGTTAGAGAAGACAAGATCAATTAGGACTGAATAAGACATACAGTCAAGTTGCCATTAAGAAATTGCATTTTCTCTCCCTACTTTGAACACTGGAAGAGTAAACACAGAGAGGAGGTGAAACCATAAAATACAAGAAAAAAAAGATGGGTTGCACACACCATTTTCTCAGTGCAAGTCCCAGACAAGAATCACAGGTATAACCAACACCTACTATGAGAGCTGTGGTACACAAGTTTAAGACAGAAAGGGTTAGGTTAGTTATGCTTTAAAATGAGTCTTAATATCTAAAAGTACCTGCAACTTATGAGACTCTAATGAAATATTATTAATCGCTGTAGTATGCAACAGGGGAAGGGTCTGAGTGTTCTGCTAAGTGGCAGTTCCACATGCATTTTCCTGAAAAAAAATACAAAATGAGATAATTTTAAAATTACTTTCATGAATTAAAATATGGGTAATCATGTTTTTGCTTTGGAAGATTACTGGAGAGGACACAAAATTAGATGAATGTATCCAGTATGCCAGATAAATAATATAGGATTTAATACTGTTCCATTCCCAAGGTGTAATATAATACACATATAGAGAATAAGACAAGAGGTAAAATAGAAATGAGCTTAAAGTCAGGCTGTCATTTGTGGTACCTGGTTCTTGATATTTCTTGACTATAAATACTGGGCTGCTGAAGAGTTTTCAATAAATTGTAGCTATAACTAGCTGCATACAAACATCTCTCTCTTCCTGAAAATCCTACATCTCTTTCCATGTCAGTGGAGACTGTCACATTTCATCTGCCCACTTGATTTCCTTCTTTCTCTTGGCTGATAGATTTCTTCCTTCATATACTTCTTTTGTTATCTAATTATAATTAAAATTTTACCCTGTTACTATTCTTGCACCATCTGGGTCTTGATTCCTTCACCCTGACTTCCAATACCAGTTTTCTATGTCCATACTCGCTTGGTTTACTTGCTAAACTCACTGCAAAGAAATACATCTCTTCTTTTATCTGACTCTGAAACATCTAATCTTTGTCTTTTTCCTTAATTTTTCTTATAATTCTGGTATTTTAGTGAAGTTTACATTTTCCCCCAACTAATCCATGTTTTCTCTGATACCCTGAGTTAATCTAATTGCTTATGATTTTCAGCTATCAGCTTTTTGAACTTCATTTTTACCTTGTGAATGATAAACATAAATTTGTTAAGCCAAACTAGAAATGTCTACAGCCTCTTAAGGACTCCAATACTGCAAATGGTACTTAAAACCTATATAATTCATTCTTGGGAATCAGACTAAAGCTATTTGCTGAAGGTATAAACCTCAATCAATGACAAATACTTTGAATCTCAAGCTGGGCTCCACTATACAGCTTCCCAATGGTTCCAAATGTTTAAATAACATGAAGGACAGATTCAATGGCCATTTTCTTTAAGATCTCAATCCCCTTTGCACATGGTTTAAAGATGATTCAGATGGATGAAAACAAAATCCTTGCCTATTCCTTCTACTTATGTTATGTCACTAGGCTAAAATAATACATCAATTATCATTGTGCAATTCTTTTCATGTTCTTTTTCATCGCTTTTCCATCTGTACAACCTGGCACCAAGTTTTATAAATTCTCTGCACTATATTCAGGCCTTGATGAAAGAGAGTACAGCATAATTGGACAATATGGTGTAGTTAATTTCTGTCAGTCCAAAGACAGTTAATGGAACCACAAACCACCAAAAGGGGTGAACATTTTTTCATTGTTGTTATAAAATGGGTCAAATTTGCTTTCCATTATGAGTCTGCATTGTGTAGGGTACAGCTATTTTGCTCCTGTTTTCTATTCAGAAAGTGGCTCTCCTTCCTACTTCAATAGAACAGAAATTTCTGTATTTTTCTGAAAACAGATGAACCTCTCAGCCTGGATATATAACACAATGGCCATCTCAATTGTAACTGTCCCAATTTGCAACCCTTCCTGGGTAATGTCCAGGCCTAGTCTTTAATAACCATCTTCACATATAAGAAGAGTTATTGTATAGCAAATGTACCTCTGACAGAACTGAATGTTTGGAAATCACTTTTGGCTGGAGCAGGTCTAGGCAGCATGGATGTTAGGAAGAATTCTCAAACAATAATACTGAGTTGGCCATAACTAAATAATATCACAATAGAGTATTAACCAAGGTATCCTTCTGGAGTCCATTTACAGAATATCGCCAGATCAAAATGTGCCAGATAGAATATGGAAAGCTTCTGGACAGGGTGTGACCAACGTCCAGTTCCCTAATCCTGACAGACATCACTGTTTGGTCTTGAAACTTCTCAGCTGAGAAACCATGATAGAATCTTTGTCACTGTTATTCTCCACTTGATGTTACCCACAGAATAGAGTAGACACATGGGATGAAAAACTTTTCCACCAATACTCCAAGCCAACAAAAAGGATTCTGAAGACTCAGATGTAGACACTGTAATTCTATATTTTATTGCCAAATCTAATTTTTATTTGGGAAGCCTTTTTATCCTCTCGGAATAACATATTCCAAGAAAACCAAAACATCAGAGGCAAAGTTTCTGATGTTAACGAACTAAATGCATTGCTACACTGTCATGATTATACTTTAGTGGAAGGACAAAGTAAGGTATATAGATATTTAAAGGAAAAATAGGCAAGCCAATCAAATTGGAAAAATTCACTATAAAGGCAATAAAATATTTTACTTGCTACCCTTTAAAATACTTACTAGCAAGGAGATAAAGTCCTTATAGGCTAATTGTACATTTTCATGCACACAGCATGCAGGCACATGTTCACCATGGCACACGTGAGAATCAGAAAATAATTTTAACCCCACTAGACACACCATAGTGAGACAGTCTCTCTTGTTTCTGCTGCCCCTCTACAGTACTTCAAGCTTCCAGGAGATCCTCCAGTGTCTTGGTAGCAGTGCTTGGATTATAAATACTCTTGTTAGCAGACTATCTGGCCTTTGAAGTGAGCTTCAGGGATAGAATTCTTGTCTTCAGGTTTATATAACTAGTTCTTTAGTGCACTAAGCAGTCTTCCTGGCTTGTGAAATCCCTTTTCTAAAATGGGTTGTGTACAAGAATGTAAACCACTCCCAATGTGAGACATGATTTAAGCAGATGTCTATCAACCATTAACTCTTATGGGCAAAATAGGTGCAAACTGAGGACAGCATGATATGATAAATGAAACTGTCCTGGAGGAATCAGACTGGTATGTATTGACACTCAGGGCTTCTATTCTCTTCCAAAGTAACCAGACACACAACAAGGTTCATTCTGTCAATTTACAACTCACAAGTTAGCTCACTTGGGTGGCTAACAAATCCTTAGAAATGTAATATGATTAGAAATGTAATATGATGAGGGTTAGGAGTGTAGTTTAATGACTTCAAAGGTAGCTTTCTTTCTATTTAAAAATGTTTGTAATTGTAATATAGTCACAATATTTCCTCTTTTCCATTTTCTCCCTCCAAGCCCTCTCATATAATCATCTTCATTCTTCTTCAAATTCATGTCACCTTTTTTTCTTTAATTCTCAAGAAGAAAATATAGTGTATATGTACAAGGGTGTTTTCTGGTAACCAAGCAATGACCAAATATGACCACCCCCAAAATGAAACTTTTCCACCTTTCCCATTGCCTCTCTTCAAGTATCCCAGTTTTTAAATAGATGATATGTTTTGACTCTTTAAGAGACCCCTTTTTGCAGTTTCTCCTGTGAAATAAACATCTGCACTGTCTTAAGTCACGCACCCCAAATCCCCAAAACGGGGAAAATAAGGGTGATGAAAATTTTCTTTCATCTGCTTGGGCTGTGGCAAGCAAGGAGCTACAAGGGTATAGCCAAGCCTTTATGCTTCGTTGACTTACATCGTCCAAGACTAAATGGTAAAAGAAAAGGAGTCAGCGAGGAAAGTTACTGGGATGCAGTGATGGTATAGGTCAGAGAAATGGACAGAAAGACTGCCCACACTAGACTTATGTGTGCCACTATTTTCTTTTCCATTTTACCTATATTTTAACTTCTATTATATAAATGTATATTCACACACATTGGTAGCTACATAGCAGCTTCTTAGAGTTTTAAGATAACAACATCATACATTGCAAGTCACATAGATTTAGAAACAAAAACACATGGTTTTGCATCCCAATTCTGTCATTTTCTTGTGTGTGACTTTGGGCCAGTTTAATTAAATGTTATATATCTTACTTTGAAGTCTTTTATGTCACTTCCATTCTATGCTTTTACAACATGCTTAGGGGCTTGTCTGACTGAAACTGGAGATTTAGCAAGGTTACCTTTCCTGCTCCGTTATAAAAATAAATAAATGCAATAAAATACTTGGGTAATTTCACTTGAAGTTAATCGCATTTAGAAATGCAGGAGTCACCAGGCCAAAACTCAACATTTCCTCAGATAGCCACTGTAAGTTAAGATCACGTCTCCAACTTAAGGCTTCTGGAAATGCTTCGGGTGAAGCTTTAGGAGGACATCAGGAGTATGGAGGACACATGTCTGAGTTCAAATCCCAGCTGCTCCTCTCCCTAGATGTATGACTGTTGTGGGGCATGGTTTTACCCTGTAAAAATTTGTTTCCTGTACTTGTTTAATAAAGGCTGATTGGCCAGTAGCCAGGCAGGAAGCAGAGGTGGGGCAATGAGAATTACTGGAAGAAGAAAGTTTCAGTGTGGAGTCGTGACCCAGATGCAGAGAACACAAGATGTGACTGCCTTGTGGAAAAAGGTATCAAGTCACGTGGCTAACACAGACAAGAATTACGGGCTAATATAAGTTATAAGAGTTAATAAAAAGCCTAAGATACTAGGCCAATCAGTTTATAACTAATGTAGACCTCTGTGTGATTCTTTGGGACTTGACGGCTTCAGGTATGGGTGGGACAGAAAACCTAGGTCAGCATATGATTTTGGAGAAGTTGCTAAAATCCTCTGAGCTACAGTTTTCTCATTTGTAAGATAAAAGCAGTTACATGTTTCTACCCTCGCAGGTTGTTCTGGAGGTTTAACAATTTCCTGACAGAAAATCCTTATGTGACTTTCTGACTGGCATGAAGTGAGCAGTATATAAATGTTCACTACCAATGTTATGTCTATGGAGCTTGTTTATCTGATACATATAAATTAATAACTAAGGGAATATGCATCACCTTTCATATGATAGAGTCTGGGCTATGCAATAATTTCCTGATGATGAAATAATTAATGAGTAGATTATGAGGTGTGGAGGGTTCATTTTCCTCACTTTTATTTGAGTGACTATATTCAGGAGAATCTTAGCATTGCTTTACCTTCTAATTTCCACTGTGTGTGTATGTGTGTGTTGGCGCTCCAACGTGATGGACTAAATCCACTTAAAAACCTGAGAGGGCTTAAA
>LOJH01028322.1:8670-22008 GCA_001685095.1 Ellobius talpinus
AGAAAAACGAGGAAGGGGAAGGAAAAATAAGGAGAAACAAATTATTTATTACAAATAGGTTTATGAAAGCATGTGGCTTAAACTATTCAGAATCAGAGCCTGTGAAATTACCCAGCAGGTAAAGGTGCTTGCTGTGCAAACCTTATAACCTGAGTTCGACACTCTGAACTCACAGTGGGAGGGGAGGACTGACTCCCCAAAGTAGTTCTCTGACCTTCACATATCCTCTGTGGCACACATGTACCTGCACTTACACACACGCACACACAAACACACATACACAAAACAGTAAAATAAAATTTAAGAGTTTGGAAGTAGCACAATGGCAGAACACCTGCCTGATTCAGGCAAGGCCTTGGGTTCAATTACCAGCACCCCAAAACCAACCAACCAACTAACCAACCAAACCTGCTGTTTAAAGACTCTAAGAATATCACGAGATTGCTTGATGGGTAAAGGGGTTTGCTGAAAGTCTCACATTTTATTTGATCCCCAAGATTTGGGGGAACCAGCCCCTCCCCCACACCACACAAATAAGTAAATAAAACTAAACAATGGAAATAAAATTCAGTACCAGGGGATCAAGATATTTCTTGTGTTTGTGTGTGTGTGAGTGTGTGTGTGTGTACTTGTTCATGTGTGTGCATGTGTGTGGGGCACACACATGTCTTTGCATGTTAGACTAGAGGTCAGGTCAGTGCTAGGTGTCTTCCTCAATTGCTTCTCTACTTGTTTTTTTTGAGTAAAGTTTCTCATTGAACCTGGTTCTCGCTGACTGATCTCTCTAGCTGACCAGAGTGCCCTCCAGAGATCCTCCTGTCCCTGTCTGTCAGTGCTGGGATCACACACGTGTGCTGCCATGACCCTCTCTTTAGTGAGGGTTCTGAGGATCCAAAATCAGCCCCCACTCTACCTACTGACCCATCTCTTCTACCTCAGTCTTTCTTTTCTTCTTTTTTCTATTTTTCAAGCTCTGTGTAACAGCTCTGGCTGTCCTGGAACTCACTCTGAAGACCATTCTTTCCTCGAACTCAGAGATCTGCTTTCCTCTGCCTCCTAAGTACTGGGATTAAAGGTGTGTACCATCACTGCCTGGACTTCTTTCCTTCCTTCCTTCATTCCTCTCTCTCTCTCTCTCTCAGAATTTATCAATTTTTAATGACTTATTTTTATTTTATGTGCACTGGTGTTTTGCCTGCATATATGTCTGCATGAGGGTGTTACAGACAGTTGTGAGCTGCCATTTGGGTGCTGGGAATTGAACCACAGTCCTCTGGAAGAGCAGCCAATGTTTTCAACCACTAAGCCACCTCTCCAGCCCCTCCAATATTTCTTAATAAACAGAGAGATGGCTCAGTAATTAAGAGCATGCGCTGCCTTTGCTGGGACCAGGTTTTGGTTTCCAGCAACCATACGGTTGCTCAGAACTGTCTGTAACTCTGGCCTCAGGGAATCTGTTGCTCTCTTCTTGCCTCTGAGGAGAAGGGAAATACTTGTACACACAAAAATTCTAAAATGTAGACAGAGGTATATACAATTTTCTGATGGAATTTCAGTATGTGTTTCTAGGCTGAAAGTTCCTAAGCTCCCTAATTTGTTGACATAATAAGATGAGTCTGTGCAACAATGTCAAGAGCCCTTACTGATTTTATCCCATTCCTCCTAAGACTATTACCATGTTCCAGGACCTGCTGTTAGAAGGCCGATATCTGAGTCGATTGAGCGCCACTTGCCCCTCGTCTTTCCACTGCACGATACATCTGCTCCCAGAAGCATTTAGAAAATCGATTCTGATGTCCCATGGAGGAAGAGGCCTCACTAGTAACCAAGACAAACCAAAATGTGCCAGTCAGGCTTTATGATCAACGATTGCTTTAAGTACTGACACGAGCTATTTAAAATGTTGGTTTCACTTCTCAGCTATTTGAAATAACTGCTCTTAACCCAACCTCATCTTTACCAGATAGTGGATGTGTGGACACCACTTACTAGATTTAAAGAAGACCAATGTGCCAATGACATGCAACACAATAGCCTCAAACTTACCTATGTCCAAGTACCTATTGTTACTTTCCATCAGCTCCTGTCTCCTTTAAAATAGCTACACATAGAAGACTTTAGTGAGTTTTAAACAAATCTTCATGTGCCAGTAAATGACACCTGGAAAACTGCAATCAAACTTACCTATGTCCAAGAACGTGAACGTAAATGGAAATGAAGAAGAGTTTCCAAGCTGATTTTTGGCAGTAATGCTGACTGTGAACTTGGATTCAGCTAAATGAGACGTTAGACTGATCCCAAGACTCAAGCGATTACAATTCTGACAACTGCCTTGGTCCTGACAGGTCACATTGTTTGGTCCAGTTAACCTGTAACCCAAGCACAACTGTGTTTAGTAATACACTTTACATGCTGCTTCCTACAGTCACTACAAAAGAACAAAATGTTCTAACATCAAAAATTCCAGACACATTTTAAGGCTGGTCTTGTTACTAGGGAATATTCTGTGGGGATACTTGAATCCTGTTCTCATTTATAGGACTATGTCTCCTCCTTACCCCCTTTTCGGTACAACTGAAAACTTTTGAAATGAATGTCCATATAGAGGGCTTTTGGTCTATACTCTTTAATTTCCTAAACCCTGGCTGTTTTCTTGTCTCCTCATGGAAGTTCTAACATTTATTCAAAGAATCTTTGAACATCTGACCTCCATTTAATTGAAGTATGGTGTGAGCTCACAGTCCAGAGGTAGGAAAACTCCATCCTGGTCCCACTGTCTTTTCTATTTCCTGTCTACCTAGGCACAGTTGTACCTGTGATGGGATTATGGGATATATTCCAAAAAGGGAGGCCCCCATATCCCCTCTTCTTGTGGACTCTCACACCAGCCAACTATATTTTAAAATGTAATTCCTCCAAGAAGGAGTCCATTTATATATCACGATGCACAAAAGTGTGAGATTACAAGGGAGATGGGGTTTTACACAGCCAGCTTAATCCAATTGTAGGGTGACTATCTTAACTGAGATCGTGGATGACCCAAAGAAAGCTTTAAATGAGAATGTAGACCCAAGATATATAGCCTCACAGTTCAAGCGACTGGAGCTGCTCTCAGTGACAGACACTGGAAATGGTATTTAAATTCTTGGTGAGGGATCTATTGCTGTTTCTCCTTAGCATCTAATAAACCAGTTGATACTGCTGTAAGATAGAATACACACAAAACAGCCACATAGACTCTTACTCACTGTAAAGTGTACTGGGTTTTCAGATGGGTATCTAGTCCAGGGTCCCAGGTGCAGGCCACAGTCCCACGTTCTCCTTCCTGGAGGCATGATAGGTTTCGAGGTGACTCTGGAGCAACTTTACAAAGGAAGAGCAAGACTTGGTGTTTGGAATAGTCTGAAGGTGATATCAAGATCACACTGTTATTGTTTGCAGTATATTGATAATAACTTCCACATGCCCCACAAATGTAGATGAAGTCATTTTCCAACATGTTCAGATTTGCTCCCGAGGCATGGATTTTCTCTAATAATTAAAGCAATAGTGATGAATATTGATCACTTCCTTTAGCCTAAGCCCAGTGCCAAGTGTCTTATATGCAGTTCTCAGCCAGAGCACTCCATAACGTAGGTAAGATTATTTTTCATGTTATCAAAGAAGAAACAAAGACTTAGGCAAAACATCTGCCCCAGACTACAAAACTATGAAGGGCAGAATCAGGGCTCCGGTTCAGATGTGGCTGGCAAGTTATAAATCTACCTTTTTTTTTCCTGGAAAGACAAATATCTATTATTCCACAATGCCAGAGGAATACTAACTCATTATAAGAAGTTTTAAGCCAGGCATGGTGGCACCCACCTATAATTCCCTCACTCAGGAGACTGACGCAGGAGGATTGTGAATTCAGGGACAGTCAGAGCTACATAGTTCAACCCTGTCTTAACAAAGAAACAAAAACAAACAAACAAACACAAATCTCCACCACCAATGACAAATTAAAAAACAAAAATAGTTGTCTCTGTCTCCATGCACTGCTAAGGCACTGTATTGTTTGGAGTGCTTTATGAGCAGTAAAGATTACTTCTTATGCATACAGATATTTATAGCTTCCATTGACCAGGCATAGGCATGTGCTGCCAGTCTGGGATGTAAGAGCTGAAAGAGACACTATTTCATCGCTTTAGGAACTTGTAGCTTTGAACCAGTTTTCCTAAATCAAGAGGGTGTGGCAAACTAGCTGTAAAGAGCCATGCACAGAGAGTAAGCAAATTATCCCAATGGTCAGAGAAAGAGGAAAGGAAGAAAGAGAAGAACTGGGAGAAAGAGAGAGTGAAGGACAAGAGGTGGAGAGAGACTGCGAGTTCCTAAATAAGATCCTAATTCTGTTGATTTCTAGACTTTTCACACCGGGATTCTCAGGCTGGTCTCACAATAAAATACTTAATGTTATGGGAGAACAGAGAAATCTGTCTGGTGTTTGGGTTTCTATTTATCTCATGTCAAACACACACCCACACCCACACACATACAAACACAAAGACACACACAGACACACACGTAGACATACAGAGATACACAGATACACACAGACACAGACACACAGAAATATATAGACACACAGACACAAACACTAACACACATATAGACACACACACACACACACACACAAAATGACCACTTCATAAGAGTTCAGAAAAGAATGCTCACCACCAACTGAGATCTCTGCTCCACACACATAGTACTGAATAGTTTGTGGACAGTACACATGGCAGACAAATACGGTAGTACCAAGGGAAAGGTTGGAGACTTGAAAAGTGGAGGAGTGACCATTGTGGGAATGGACTATTTTGCGAGACTTTAAGAGGACTAATTTAGAACCGGGATGATTCCAACAGCGGTGCTTGGAATTCAAAGAGCAGGAAATATTGACAGCTGACCCAAGTGGAATCACAGGGGAAGGCTTGACAGTCACTGTGCCTCGCTTGCAGGGATCTGCAGGAAGAGACAAATTCAAAACTCAGCTAGAAGGAGGACATCCATTTCGAGATGGAGAGTTTGTTCAATCCCCATAGTAGGGTGAAATTAAAACTCATCATACCACAGAACTGTTAATAACCTACATTGCTCCAGCAGCATTGGCAATGCTGGAGAATTAGAAGACAATCATACTAAAATGTGTTTGAATTAAATGTATGTTCTTATCAAAATATCCATGCTATAATCATAAAAAGAGGAAAGTAGCAAGAAAACAGCATTGAAAGAACATTTTGAAATGCAGTTCTAAACTCTCTCAGGGGATTTTCCACATTCAGATTTCACATCAGACCACTTAAAGAGAGCTTCTCAGGATAAATTACATAATTCCCACTGCCTTTATAATTTAAAATGCTTATTTTAATAATTATATTAAGAAAAACAAAGACAATCTTACAAGACTTTAGGGGCATATGTAGAAATAATTTCTTCTCTTAATATAACAGTTATATTAAATGAGCATAACTTGTAATATCATTTTATAATAAAGATAAAATATTCAAATGTGTGGTTTTGTGATCCCAGCACTTGGGAGGCTAAGATGGAGCATCATGAATTATTGGCCAGACCAAGCTACAAAGTCAGAAAATGTAGCAAAGAAACAAACAAACAAAAAAAAGGAAAGTGGGTCCAATAACCTGCATTTTGATATTTCTTTAAGCTGTAGGCCCCTGGGTAATATGGTCGAAGTAAATGACATGTATGTTCCTCTTTTTGGATGACTCTTATGGCTTAGTTACTATCACCAATGTCACCTTGAACTCCCATTTAACTCACTTCCAAAAGCATTCCAGTGACACACTTCAGTAAAAAGAACTACAAAATAGAGATGCATTCTCAATTTCAGATGTGATGTAAATCCCCCAGTGAAATCGTCTTTGGGGATAATTCTGTGATAGGATCAATATGCATAAAAGAGGAATTAGTGAAGAAGTTATTATTTACCTTAAGTAAATGAAATATTGAACAATCCTTTAAAAGAAAACACTCATTTTTATTTTCAAAGCTAAATGGAATCTCTTCCCCTCTCTTAGTTTTATTCTATGTCTGGTCTTGATTTCTTTGATTCTTCATTGCAATGGGCCAGAAAGCCCAAATCAAACTCTTACTCAAGAAGCCAGGAAAATGTAGACACATACATACACACTATGCATATTTATAGACATACATATGTATGTATCATATTCAGATGATAGCTGAATTCAACCATGATTACTCCTGCTAAAGTACACTCTAACTTTTTATTTTATCATTTATGTGTGTGTGAACATGGGCCACAGTACACATTTGAGGCTAGGGTGTGGGCTCAAAGGGTCAAACTCAAGTGGTCAGGTTTGCAAAGCAAGTGCCTTTACCTGCTGAATCATCTTTCTGCTTCTAAAATGCATTCCATATGCTTCAGGTTTCTTAGCCAGTTTCTCAAGAGTAAATACATGATTATATCTAATGTTAATTATTAAAATAAGTAAGACAATACTACAGAGCCAAACTTATCCATTAAATGTTAAAAGACTGACTACAAAATTCACTTTAGAACACTTACCACAATACATGGTTCATTTGTACCTGAGAATTTAAACTACAATTCCTTCTACAGACAAGATTAGAGAAATCTCTTACCTATATCTGCTTTAATCAACAGCCACACGAATAAAAAATTCAGTCCCAACAAGCATCCTCTAAGAGTGTGTGCCATGAGTGGTCAACTCCAGAATGCAACTTGAGTTCTCCTTACAAAAGAAGACAAATTCATTCATGTTAAATACATTCAGAAAATGCCAGAACCACCACTTTCCAGAACAATTCAAGTACTACTGTTTCCCCATGTTCTTAAGACTGTAAACTTAGGAAACTGAAGAATCATAGCTACCTCCCCCCATCTCAATGAACCACCTTGCTTCTACCATAATTTCTTTCAATGATGGGCTGTGATGTGCAAGTGTAAGGCAGAGATGAGAAGGGGCTGGGTATCTCATTCTCTTCAGGCTGCTGCAACAGCTCCAGAGTGATGCTGGGAGCAACAGAAAGTTGAACATCAAGAGGGCAGGCACTTCAATGTTTCGTGAGAACCTGCTTCTCAGTTCACGGATGGCACTCTGGACTTGCTTTTCCATGGTGTAGGAGCAAGGTAGCTGGAGCACTATCCCATACATATGTGCTGAGCTCTAGGATATGATCACCTTTCAAAGGTTCCATCTCCTCAACCATTGGAGATTAACGTTTAAACACGTGGGTTTTGAGGGGACATGAAAAAAAGGCAAACTTTGAAGTCATTTAAAACTGGGTTTAAATATTGTGACTAATATGAAATTACTTAACCTGTCTATACTCTACCATGCATAAAACTTGTTTTTCCCTCTTAAAAAAGCTATGTCATCACAATCAAACAGACCTCTTGATTGGTGGAGATTTTCTAATCTCATTGTAGCTCTGAAAATAGTAGATTAAAAAATGGCTCCCACTGGTGTGGTAGCATGAACACTGAATTCTATTTTATTCTGCTTATTTTTGCTACACTGTGATTGGCATCTTTAATGGGTTTTCATTATTGTAGTGAAAAGGTTAAAATACACTATCATAGAACATTCGCCAGCAATGCTACAAACGCTGGAAAGACATGAGCCGCAAGGTCAATTTTGTACTGAACATGGTGGCACAAATGTGCAACCCCAGCACTCTGGAGCCTGAGGCAGGTGTCTCATAGGTGTGAAGCCAGCTTGGACAAACCCCTGTCTCAAAATTACAACAACAGGACATCGTTTTGATTTTTGTCTTGGTAAGTTTTATGTCAACTTGACATAAAGTAGAGTCATTTGAGGAGAAGGACTCCCAGTTGAGAAAATCCCCCCCATAAGATATGTCTGTAGGTAACTCTATGGGGGGCATTTTCTTAGTTAATGATTGGTGCAGGTAGTCTCAGATCACTGGGAGCAGGGCCACTTCTGGGCAGGTGGTTCTATAAGAAAATAGATCGAGTAAGACAAGTGGAGAAAACCAGCAAACAATATTCTTTCTTGGTTCTTGCTCCATTTTCGGTCTTAGCTTTTCTCAATGACGTACTCTGATGTACATGTGTAAGGTGAAATAAACCCTTCCCTCTCCAAATTGCTTTTAGTCATGGTATTTTAGTCACAGTCATAGCTAGAAATTGTGAAGAGAAGTAGGCTATTGCTCTGACAGATCTGACCCTCTTGTTATGGGGAGGATTGTGGAAGTACTTTAGGACTTTAGACCAGAAAAGTCATTGAGCATCTAGAGCTTAGTCAACTATTGTGGGAACTAAGAAGATAAACATGAAAGCAGTACAGAAGGTAATGATCTAGCTTGTGAAATTTCAGAGGGAAGCAAAGGCTCCGTCAGTGTTGTTTGAGTGATATTTTGAATCAATAACCAGTAAGGTGCTGTAGAATATTAGTTAAAGATGTGCTACATTTATTTTTGCTGTGGAACACTTGTTTAATGATGCAAAGATGTGTTGCATTTGTTTAACACTGTGAAAGCTGTGTTACTTTGTCTACAATACCTGATGGATCTAATGAGGAGATGAATGGCCAATAGTTAGATAGGAGAAAGATAGGCGGGCTGGCAGTCAGAGAGAATAAATAGAAGGAGAAATCTGGGAAGAGGGAAGCAAAATCAAGGAACAAGAAAAGGAGGAGAGGAAGAAGGAAGGGGCCAGCCACCCAGCTACACAGCCAGTCACAGAATAAGAAGGAAGAAAAGATATACAGAAATAGAGAAAGGTAAAAGCCAAGAGGCAAAAGATAGATGGGATAATTTAAATTAGGAAGCTTTCTAAGTCAGGCTAAGACTGAGTATTCATAAGAAAAAATAAGATTTGTGAAATTTCTTTGGGAGCTGGGTGACAGCCCTCCAAAGAGACCAAGAGTAACAAACAACCAACAACAGTAAGGTAAAAACCTTTGCTTTGTTGGTACAATTGGTACAATCAGCTGTGATTAAGAACAGGCCAACATCATTTAGGTGAAGTCTTCTGGGAGTATTTTCTCACGGTCAGCACACAGAAGCTGTGGTTCAGAGGGTCCAAGGCTACATCTTATGCTGGCAGCCAAACTTGGTAATATATATGAGTCACCCAGGTGGTACTGGTTTTGAAGGCACGAAGGGGTCACGGTGAGTAGCGGAGGCCTGTCACTGTGTGGCAAGGCAGGAATTCCTGAAGAGAGGCAGGAGAGTTCATCAGTGAAGGTAAAAGCCTCAGTTGTAATCGAAGTCCTAAGATTGAAGGGGTCATGGAGAGAAGTCGAGGCTTGACACATATGCAGAAACAGAGTCCCTGAAGAGAACCCAGAAGATGCTGTTGGTGAAGGTGCAGCCCAGTTTCAGTGCAGATGCTAGTACCATGGGATGATGACCATGGACTGCAAGGGCTCTGTGTGAAGTCGACCTGAGTGGATAAGGCACAGTGTGTTCTGTGGCAAGTCCTTTAGAGTCTGGAAGTCTGTGAGTCACAGCATCTGACACTGTTGGATTTTGGTTTTGCTTTGATATGATTGTAACTGTGTCCTGTTTTTTTTCCCTCGGAGTAAGAAAGTATTAAAGTTATTTTTGATTTGACAGGCGCCTACAATAAAGAGACTTTGGAATTTTATGGAGAGCTTGGATATTTTAAAGAGACTTAACTTTTAAGTGTTTGAATTTTTAAAAACTGTGAGATTTTTAAAGTTTTATATTGTAATATGGCTATTGAGATAATCAGGATGAGCAAGAGAGGGAAGGTTATGGTTGAGCAGTGAAGTGTTCATTTATGAAGTTGACTAGGGTCAGTTGTCCTTATTAGTTTATGTTGATTTGATGCAGGCTATGGTTATTTGGAAAGAGAGACTATCAATTGAAATATTTCCATAACACAGCTCATGTTGGTGAGGATGTGGGAAAAGTGGGACACTTATCCATTTTCGGTATGAGTGCAAACTTGAACAACCACTATCCCCCAAGAAGCTAGGAATAGATCTAGATCCAACTATACTACTCTTGGGCCTATACCTAAAGGACTCTACGTCCTATTACAGAGATACTTGATTATCCATGTGCTCTATTCATAGTAGCCACATATTGGAAATGGCCTAGATGTCCATTAACAGATGAATGAATAAAGAGAATGTGATGCATTTACACAATGGAATTATTGTTCAGATGCTAGAAATAAAAGCATAAATTTCACAGGTAAATGGATGGAGTTCAGACAGAGTGAGGGAATCCAGATCCCAAATGACAAATATGGTATATATTCTCTTATAAGTGAATGTTGGGTTTTAAGCCTTCACTAGGAATTCTACAATCCATATAACCACAGAGGTTAGGTAACTAATAAGGGACTTAGTGGGGAAGGGAGGATTTACCAAGGAAGAGGAAATAGAATACATAGATTTGGAGAGAGAGTGGGGAGAAGGGAACAGGAGGATTAAATGGGGAGGAGGAGACAAAAGTGGGTGGAGGGGGGACTAATGAGAGATGCAACACCAAGAGCCATTTGATGAGGTATATGAAAATCTACTAATGTATAAATTTCTTAAACTATGTACATAATAAAATAAATCTAAATGGAGTCACCAAATAACGAGAAGACAACACCCCAACTAGACATCTTTTGGCACCAAGTGAAACTCAGGTGACAGAAATGGGTTACATCTAATTGAGTTGTTGGCCAAAGGGGCCCCATGGACACCCTCAAACAACTCAGGCAAAGGCTCTTGGTAGCTCTCCACCAACTGATTGTAACACTCTTTGGCTGAAGACAACACTTACATAACTCATTAAACATGAAGAAGTTGAGCTGGTGTCTAACTATAGACTTTACCCCTACTGACTGGTGTTCACGGTACTGGGACGTATTCTGTGTGCTACCAGAGGAGAAAAGTAAACAGCAACCCAGTTACAAACTCTAAATGTACAATGGTGGCCTGAGCAAGTTATTCTGGTGCAATAAGGGTGTAAATGTTATGAGAGTAAGACACCACTCTCTGATTAGATTTAAGGCCCACTCCGTGAGATGGAACCCATGCCCAGCACTGCTTATATGGCCAAGAACCTGAGATTAGAGAGGGCATGTGCTTAGGGGAAATACACTATTGTTCTGCTAAAGGAGCACAACAATAAAACGACTTCTAATGACATTTTCCTATCCCCATAGATCAGTGAGTAGTGACTTACTTAGTGAAGCCACTATCAGAGAAGTTTTCTCTTTCAGTAGATGGAAACTAATACAGGACCCACAACTGGACAATGTGCAAGGAGTGAGAGACTTAGGAACACTCACCTAAGTGAAAAGTCTGTATCAATCCCCTCCACTTAGGGCTCTGGGAGCTATGAGGAAGGGGAAGTGAAAAAATTGTAAGAGCCAGTCGTGGTGGAGGACAACCAGGAAACAGTGTCTTCCAGACACAGCAGGAAGGATGCATCTTGAATTCACAGAGATGGTGGGGCCCCACACAGGGCCAGCACAGGTTCAAGCCAGACAGGGTTCCAATGCTGAGAAGGGGAAGTAGACACCATTTTCCACCCCTATTCAAGAAGCTATCCCCAACTGACAGCCATTTGCAAAGGACAAATGTATTTTCTCCATTGGAATCTCACTGGGTATAAAAGGGTAGACTGAATGCCCAGCAGTAAGTGGCTAACGCAAAATGAACTCAGTGGTGCTTTTGTAGATTTTTTTTTCATATTGGTATGGGTATTTTTTTTTATATCTTACTGGTCTTTTGCTTGTCCATTATGGGTTCTGATTATGTGTTTAATATTTTGTATCTGTGTATTTCTTATGCTTTTTCATTGTTTTAAATTCTGTTTTCTATTTTTTCTGTTTGTTTTCTGAACATTCAGAAAACTGTGGTATGGTAGGAAGGGTCTGGGAGAAGATGGGGGAATTGTGATCAAAATATATTGTACAATTTTCAAGTAAAAAAATAAAAAAGAAAAAATTGTCTGTAGGCAAGTCTGTGGTGCATCTTCTTGATTAATGGTTAATGTAGGTGGTCCCAGGTCACTGGGGGCAGTCACACTACTGAGTGGGTGTTTCCGAATAGTATAATGATTAATGTTGATGGTCCTAATGCCACTGGGTGTAGTGCCACCTCTGGGCAGGAGGTACTGGATGGTAAAAGAAAGCAAGCTGAGCAAGTCATGGGGAAGAAGCCAGGAAGCAGCGTAACACAGGGATGTAAACAGAAGCTTTGATTGCCCCTGAAAATCAGGTAAAAACAGTTCCATTTATGAGAAGTTCAAACCCCTCAACAACCTTCAAGTAAATGAGGCATCTTCCAATAAAATGAAACCTCACATAGGCTGTAAACATCCTTTACACAGCCTGCCTCCAAGGTCAATCTCAAAACTACAGCTCTCTCTGAAACATAGAATGAAAGACTCTGTCCCTGACTCATCGCTCACCCCATGGCTTCCAGACAGTGAAAACAATGCTCAGAGGGAGGCCAGCAAACGTCCCCAAGCAGCACCACCAGGAGAGGCAGGAAGGTACAGCAGTTGCTCCCAGTCAGTCTCTGCACACTCGGAACGCAAAACAGGCAGCTTCTTGAAAGCTGTCCTTGAGGAGACTATGAAAAAAACCCAAACACTTGGCCTTCCGCAGGTAATGATTTCACCCAGACATGAACACTCTGTATATTCACATTTGCTTCCTTCTGCTGTACTGTGGTAAGTTGAAAGAAAAAGGTGATATTGTGAGGACAAACAAAGGCTAGTGGTAGAGTCTCAGGTCCATGACTTACCAGGTAAGCTGTCCACCGAGGTCACTGCCTATTTCATTTTCTCTTTAGTCCTGGGTTGTGTTGCTTTCTTAATCATTTTCAGTGTACTGGAACTGTACATTTCCCTAAACAAGGTAAAATATCGTACGTTAGGCATTGAAAGAAGCCCTCTCAAAGGTTAACAGGCAACTGTTATGGGCTGCTGTCTGTTCCTCACTCCTCCATCTTCTTGATAGGTGACATTTCTGTTCACCACTGAACTAGCAAATGTTGACTCTGAATGTGCACTGGCTTGCTGCGTTAACAAAGTCATGCTGTAACTTAAATAGCAGAGTCAAGGAAGGCTGTTATAAAAACCAAACCAAACCAAATCTTTGATAACTTTCAAGGTTCTAATACAAAATTCCAATGACTCAAAACTTTGAAAAAACACAAATATTTTTGTGTAATTAAAAAGTTTTTTGAGCCATGGCCATATGTAATCTAAGCTAGTTTCATGCTCATTGCATGTTGAGGATGATCTTGAACTCTTTGTTTAATCTTTAAGATTCTATCTTTTATCTATCTATCTATC
>LOJH01028324.1:0-17772 GCA_001685095.1 Ellobius talpinus
GTAGAGGAGAGAAGTAGATGAGAGATAAGTAGATAGATTTGTTTGTTGTGAGGGGTAGCTCATGCAATTACAGAGACAGGCAAATCTAACCATTTCATCTGTAAGCTGTGAGCCAGGAAAAATGGTGCTGAGACCTAGTCCAAGCCCATAGACCCCCAACTATAGCAACCAGGACTATAAATCTGGAGTCCCAGAACCAGGAGTGTTCATATCTGAGGCAGAAGGATACAAGTCAGTCATGGAGAGAGGAAATATTTCCTTCCCCTAACTTGCCATTCTAATTAGCCCTTAATAGATGGATGATGACACTAGGAGGGAGACCGGCTTTCCTCAGCCTACCAATTCAACACCAGTGCCTACCAGAGACCAGCTCTTGACATTCCCTCAAGAAATTCCTTAATGGCTGTCTGGGCAGACCCCAGTCCAGTGGAGTTAGTACATAAGTCGCCCAGTGACGCTGAGCTCTCAGCATGCTCTCATGGGCCCCCAGCTCCCTTCTCCTACAGCAAACAGCAGCAAGATCTGCTACAAAACACCCAGCCCCCCAGAAAAACTGGAGCAAGCAAAGGAAAAGTGAGATGCAAAGGCTCTGAGCACAGAGTCCTAGGGGCTCTGGCTGGAGAACAGTCAGTGAAGTAATCAAGGTGGCTGCTGGCGAGGGCACGCAACTCGGGTCTTAGCACACATCCTCAGCTTCCATTCTCACCCCTCCACTCCCACTCCCACAGGGTCTCTATGTAACCCTGGCTGTGCTGGAACTGCTACTTAGACCAAGCTGACCTCAAACTCGGAGATTCAACTGTCCCTGCCTCCCAAGTGCTGGGAATGAAGGTGTGCACCACTGCACCCAGCCCTGGCTCCCATTCTCAACAGGATCTTTTTCTCACAGAATATCCTTCCTCTAGACAGGAAGAGAGAGACTCTCTTTCTCTCCTGATCCTTCACTGCCACCCTCCCCAGTGAGCTTACCCCATTTTTAGTTGATCCCCTGAGTGCCACTTAGAGTCTAAATCCTAAGAACAATATAAAGGATGATGTCTAGAATGGTCCCTCATCCCTACCTGGATCATGATAGGATCATGATACATCCTATCAATGTAGGAAGAAGACTGAGGTTCAAAAGATAGGTTCCCTGCTGAAGTCACACACTAAGAGAAAGAGACAACAGCACCCAGTACACACTTACTGGTTGATTGTTCTGCCTTCATCCATCAACGAGCTTCTAGTTGCCAGTAAAATGCCCAACCCCAAAGGGCTAAGGATGACCACACTCCTTATTTGATATACTAACAAACCATACTACATCAAGCAACAAGACTCACTTCTTTTCTTCACTCTGCCATTCTGAGTCTTGGCAATGGTCCTTAGGCTTATCTGCACATGGTGACAACATGGCTGCAGCCACTCTAAGCATCATGACCACATGGTAATACTCCGCAAAGAACAGACTGTCCTACTTTCGTGCCCATTGTATGGAAGAAACTCCTCTGGGACTCATGAAAGCTCCGTGATGTCTCATTGGCTAGAGTTACAACAAAAAACTGCCCCTGTATACTTGGCTGGCTTTGAGCATTCCTCACCCTATGGGCCTGAGGGGAAGCCAGCTTTCCCTGAAGTACAGGAGTCTAAGAGAGCTGGACAAAGTGAAGGCTCTGCCAGCAAGGAAGAATCTGGGAATTGCCTGAAATGCAGAGAGCTCATAGCTGGACATGCTGCCCAGATGTGATGCTGATTTCCACGGGGACAACAGTGAGACAGCTTGCAGGAATACAAGGCCTTGTCAGCATCTGTCACCACCTGCTTCTGCTTTCTTCCTTCTTTGCCAAGAACTTGGCACCGAACTAGCAGCCAGGGTGGAGTCCTGAGCAGCCCTGTCAAGGGGAGCTGGTGTCTCATTGTTCCACTCATGTGCTTCCAACTGGGAGCACATGGCTGCTCCACACTCTCCATTCCTAGCCCTTAGCTCTACACTCCCCCACTCTTAGCCCTTAGCACGATGCCCCAACACATAGGAGATGCTCCAAGTATGTTGCTGAGCCAGTGACTAAAACCCATAAGCCTGGGGTGTTGATCTTTTAAAGCTGTAATCAGATCCAGACAGACCATGAAGGGAAAAGCATTCTGCTAACAGCACAAAGAAGCATCAATATCTTCATGGTTCTCTCTCTTCTTTTTCTTTTTCAGCTCAAAATCTCACACTCTTTACCAGAAATTCCACCAAGGACTTATCCAATCTGGCTCAGAGAATTTGGAGGCTTCTGAGTAGAAGAATATTAGAAGGCTGGTCTGGGTCAATGTGTGCCTCAGTAGCTCTGAGTACCATTTAAAAAAACACCACAGGCTGGCTTTATGGCTTAGACTACAAAATTTATTATCACATGTTTCTGGACACTAGAACTCCAAGATCAACATGCTGTCAGGGTTGCTTTCTGGTGAGGCTTCTCCTCTGAGCTTTCAGGTGCCACCTTCTCACTGTGTCCTTGGGGGGGACATTCCTCTGCCTACATATGGAGAGATAGAGGAAGAGAGAGGGGCACCCCTTTTATGCCCCCAGTTCTATTGAGACTTCACCGAAGGAGAGATGTGTCGGAAGTCCCACCCCGAGCTAAGGAACTCTTCACATTTGATTGCTCCTAGGAGGTGGAAAAGTCAGTTTTCCTCACAGATCAACCTCACTCCAGAGCGGGTGCCACACCCAGGAACAGTCGACCCACATGAGCTGGACTCTGTGAATTATTTTTCAGTGTGTGTTTGCTAATGAAAGATGGAAAACTTATGAAGTTGGGTGGTAGGGAGGTGGGGAGGATCTGGGAGGGGTTGGTGGAGGGGGTTGAATATGAGCAAAATATATAAAATTCTCAAAGGAAACATAAAGACATTATTTTGTAGAAGACGGCATCCTTACAGCTTCATTCGTCTCCATTGTTGTAAGGTCATGTCCTCACATAGTCCCAGAGTGGGGTTGAGCGTCAGTGTATGGCAATGAGAGGGGCAGAGTTTAATGTCCAGCACCAGTCATGTCAGTTAAGGCCCACTCTCATTACTCTCTTTTAGCGTGCTTATCTATAAATTTCCTATCTCCAGGAAGGGCTTGGAGTTGTGACCTCAGTGCATGAATTCTAGAAGACACAGTACAACCCAGAACACAGCTTAAGAGAGTTTTGGAATAGTCCTTCTGGTCATAAGAGCTTCAGCATGACTTTGTGTCCCACAGTCTATGTCACAGCAGAAGGTCAGTCAGTGTGATAGTGTCATGTATCCCAAGACCATGTCTAGAGTTCATTAACAGACTCTGGTCCTCTTACTCTGCCTCCCAGGTTCCTCCACCTCTGGTTCTACCTATTAGCAGCTGCTCCTGCCAGTTCCACAAGGGTCTAGTGCCCTAACCAGACTCCAATGGCTGTCTTGTTTACCTGGCCTTCCACAAATGCGGAAGGGCCTGCTAGTTCTCTGACTTTGTCCTCACAGATCAATTAGACCATGTTGCAAAGCTAGCCACTAGCAGATCTGTTTCTCACTCATGTTCACATCCAACGCTCTGGACATAAAGCTCTCCTCCGCACTCACTCATGGACGCAGGCTGACCTAGAGTCTTCCAGACTATGACATCACCAGTTCAGAGCTCTTGGCAGGAGGTGTGTACAAATAAAATGCATGCCACCTCTTCAGTATCCATCTGCATCTCCCCTACTCTCCATTGACCAGTGCTAGACACCTATTCTGACTGTTCCATGTGAGCAGGGAAGGGAAAGATTCTGGAAATAGCGACAAGCACTGATAGTGTGTATAATTCATACCTTCATTTAAAAAATCATGAGCCCTCCCCAGCCAGGAGTGCTCTCGCCATCTCTTCTCCTCCTACCAGAAACACAACCAGGTCTCAAATATTCCCAGCACACATGCCAACAATAGGCAATGGGCCACTTGTTATTTCTGAGTCCATGATTTCAACAGTTTTCTAATAAGTCTCTCAGCAAGGAAAGGGGGTGACCGATTCACCTGCCTGGATACAGGAAGTCCCTCCATCTCCCTGAGAGGGAATTCCCCTAGTCTCTGCTGGAGCCAGGGGTTCCCTCACAGAGGAACATCCAGATAAATGCTATCAGCCCTGCCATGGTCTTCCAGCTCCTAGTGTGGCCCAAGTTAGAGAATATTTACATGTACCTACTGTGTCCCCTCCTCCCAGGGACCCTCTCCCATTCAGCCAAGGGACCAAAGATAAATAATTCATGCCCAGACATGCTCCTGCACTGCTGCTAGGATTTAGAGCAGGCATCGCTCATGCTCCTCTTGCTGCCACAAGAAAAATTACAAATTGATCCACAGGACCGGACTCCTGGCTCATACTTCTCCTGGGCTGCCATGGCTTCTTCTCTCTATAAGTAATGGCTGAGCAGGCTGACAGTTGGATTTAAGTCAGGTTTGGGAAGGAGGGGGAGGCACTGGGGGAGTGGGTGAAGAGAATGACAGCAGAGAGTGGGCAGTGGGAGGAGAGACCAAACAGCTGGATTCGACCACAGAGCAAAATGCTGGCTACTAGCTCCATATACTCATGGAGAAATGAGACTAACATCATGATGCTCACTGAGCAGAATTCTTATCTTTGGTGCCCTACAGAGAAAGAGCTAAAAGCTATCGTTAGCCACCATCTCTAGAGCCTGTATTTTGTGCCAAGGACCATTCTAAGAGCTTTGTGTGTAAGAACTCATTTGAACTAATTAGAAGTTGGCTTGGCTTTGAGAGATGGCAGTCCCCAAACCACAGAGGTTGAAGCAAGATAAATGGCTTATTTTCCCGAGGAAGTTGAGCAGGCCAGGGTTAGTTCCCACATCACCAGCTTCTCTCTTGATGTTCTTCCTGCCTGGCCTCCACTCTCAAAGTCACTTTGCTTCAAGGTGACTGTTTTAGCTCTACCAATGTCTGAACTGCTGCCAAAGGGATGGAAATGAAGAGAAGAAAAAACAAGTGTTCCCTATCGTTAAAGACACTGCCCTCTGGGAAGGAACATATGCTAAGGCTTTCATTTCATTGGCTTCAACTTAGTCATGTGGCCACATTAGCAAGAAAGGCTGGGAAATGTAGTCTGGCTTCTACAACTATAAGACCTACTAACATTTGGAATTCCTGTTACTGAAGAAGACGCAGAGAAAGGTGACTGAAATACAGTTGGTACCATCAATCACATCATTTGCTTTATGAAAATTTTTGAGGTACTTTTATCTTTAAAAGCCTTTACAAGATCAGGTAACCAACACATAAGATTTTTGCGTGAAACTCCCTGTTCAAATTATTCTTTTATCTTTTGTCTTCTTTTCTTTTCTTCTTTCTCTCCTTGTATTCCTTTCTTCTTTTTTAACATGGAGCTTCGCTTTATAGTCCAAGCTCACAGCCATCCTCCTGCCTCCAAGCACTGGGACTCTAGGCCTGTGCCACCATGCCAGATTCAAAAGTCATTCTCATCTTCCAAGTCACTTAATAAACATTAATGATATCTTACCTATCTCAAGTATTTAACTGTCAGCCACAAGAGACTCCAAGCTCCTTGGAAGGAGGTCTATAGTTTAATTCATCTCTCCCTGGTGCCCAATATCACGCCTGGCGTAAAGAGAACACTCAGCAAATAAACATTTGTCATACTAGATCAAAGGCAATCTTTTCCTTTGCTCTGCCATTACCATCCTCATTATCAAAAACCTATGAATTAGCAGTTCCACATACTTAGCATTCATAACTCAAGATAAATAGACACGACATCCAAAGCCCAAATTTGAGAGAATTGAAAATGAAGAGTAACAGTCACCTCTCTCCACACACCCTTCTCTGCAGAAGGCTGGGGGAAGAGCTCTCTATTGGTCTGCAAGGCAGGAAATGAATTCCTGCCTCCTGAGGGAGAGGTGTAGGGCTGCACCCATGACTAGGAGCTGCAGCTCCACAGCCTTGGCAGACCCCCCCAGTAAGCTGACAAAGCTGCTCAGTTCAGGAAGAGTTCATCTGAAGTGACTCCCTCGTCACCCCTCTCTCAGCCCATTCTTTGTGGCATTTGCAATTTCTCTGCTCCAGGGGTCAAGTCTCCAGTGTGCCCTCCCTGAGTAATTGTGAAATTATTATGGTTGGTGATTTTAATTTAAATTGGATGGAGAAATGTCATACTGCGGTCGACTCATTTGCTATGGATTTTCACTTAACCAAATTGATTAGTCAACCAACTAGACTTAACTTGAGAGTTGTAATCATTCATTATTAGATCTCATTTTTCCCAACACACCCAGATGATGTTGAGAAATTAAAACTGCAGCAAAAAAAAAAACTTCAGCAGTGTCTTCTCTTCGAGGCAGTGGAGTCTGTCTTAAAGGCTTCAGAGATGGGAGAGATGGCGAAGATGTGTGGAGCTTGCCAGGTCCAAGTTTCTAAACAAAAGCTTGCTGTGGCAGAAAGATGGCCAGAAGAAATGAGTGGGAGCTTACCAGGGGAAACTGGACTCTCAAATGCTGATCCATCTCTTGTCCCTGCTCTCCATATCAAACTCCTAACCATTCATTAGAGTTGGGCTGAGAAATTTCCTCCACAGGCTGTGTCCTTGAATACTGGGTCATCAGTTGCTGTCACTGTTTTGGGAGGTAGAGTCTAGCTAGAGGAAGTGAGTTATGGGGGATGAGGCTGAACATTACAGAGCAGCCTTTTTCATGCACAATTGCTCTTCCTCCTTTTGGTCACCAGGATAGAACCAGCAGCCTCAGGATCTGCCTGTCATACCGTCCCATTCTTGAAGGACTGTCTCCCCTGAACTGTGAGCCAAATAAACCCGTCCTCCTTTATGTCTCTTCTGTCAGGAATTGGGACATGGCAATAAGAAAAGTAACAGATACTTCAAGATGATCTTAAATACCACTTATTCTTTGATGGCCACTTCCCATAAGTTTGCAAGCAGAGTAATTGTCCACTCTTCTCTCCCACGATATGTGTCTAGTATAGGAGTTGGTAACTTTTGTTTGATTGTTTTTAAATAGTTTTCTTTCAAATGTATCCTTTAAATTTTTTGTTGGCATGTATTTATTTATTGGCAGGGTACATGCACCATGACATGTGTGTGAAGATCAGGGGCCAACTTGGGGGAGTCAGTTCTCTTCTTCTCCCTTGTGAGTCCTGGAATGTGTGCCCTGGGGATTAACTCAGGTATTTGGGCTTGGTGATAATTGCCTTGATCTACTGGGCCATCTCAATGACCCTGTAACCTTAGCCCTTTTTTTTCCTGTTTTTTGTTGTTGTTGTTGTTGTTGCTGTTGTTGTTTTTTTTGTTTTGTTTTTCAAGGCAGAGTTTCTCCATGTAACAGTCCTGCCTATCCTGAAACTTTCTCTGTAGACCAGGCTGGCTTCAAACTCAAAGAGATCAACCTGTCTTTGCCTCTGTCTCCCAAGTGCAGCTGAAAGGCATGTGCCACCACTGCCCGGCTCAACCTTAGCCTTCTTAAAGGTGGTGCCATATTCAATATTTTATTCTGGCTCCTAGGTCAACACACAGTAGGCCACCAGTAAATATCTGTCTGTGTATTGAATGAGTGAATTGTCCAAAGGGAAATTCTCAGGTTTGGACACTGGGATGTACCCAAAAGATGAAATAAGACTCATCACTGTGGATTTTTGAAAACACACAAGAAGGAGAGAGAAGAGGCTCAGCTCCCACAGGTGTGAGTTGCACCTTCAAGGTGGAATAGCGATGCTGACATCTTAGAGCGGCTATGTTGGCTGTCTGCACTGACTGCTGGGAAGTTTAATGTGTTGTTTGACTGTTTCAATGACAACAAAGAATGTATCCAGAAAGAAGCGACTGTCTTTCTGCTACCACTCTGGACAGACTGATCATGGAAGATCATCATAGATGGAGAGCCCTGGGGCTGGGGACATGGCTCATTGGTAAGATGGCCTGCTGCACCAGACTGAGGACTTGAGTGTGGGTGCCCAGCACCTATGTAAAATTTGATGCACTAATACACATATTTCATTCCTGCACTGCAAAAGCAGAGACAAAAGCTTGTTGACTGACCAACCAGTCAAACCTAATTGATGAGTTCCAGGTTCAGTGAACAACCCTGTCTCAAAATAAGGTAGAGAGTGATCAAGGAAGGTGCTGACAACAGCCTCTGGCCTCTACACACTTTTGTTCACGTATATTCTAACATACCTGCACATACATACACCCTTCCCCCTGCACACAAAAGATAGTAGTGACTAAAATTTGAGCAAAAGATTTTCTGTGCATACAAGGGTGGCAGCATTGGCATCCTGCCTGAGCGGTCACTTAGAAGAATCTTCTGATTTCACGCCAGAAAGTATCAGTATCTTGAGATTCTTAAGCATTATTCAAAGCATTATTAAAATGCAAGGGGACCTGCATTTTAACCCTTCACTGAGGTGCATTTTAAATTACAAAGCTCTTCTTAGATACGACAGAGGGACTTGAAAACATGTCATACTAGACATGTATGAAGACTTAGAGTGTGACATGGAGAAGGGAATCCTCAGTAGTGACAGCCTAATCTTCAAATTTGGGAAAAGGCTCCTCTGCACCATCCCATGGGACAGAACCAGAGCCACTGGGTTCTAAAGCTCACACAAACTTCCTTGGCATTAGTGTTGGTGGGCAGGGCAGCGGAGTCACTTTACAAATCAGGACCGTGTTTGCCGTTGGATACTGTGGAGGGAGAGGCTGAGCATCAGGTAGGAATTGGACTGGAGGAGTCAGTGCATCCCTCCCAGGGCTTTGATCTCATGGCTCTGTCTTAACAGCTCTGGGCTGCTACAACAGAACCCCAGCATGGATGCTTTATGTCAAAGAGAAGCTTATTCTCCCAATTTTGAAGGCCAGAAAGTCCAAAATCAAAGTGTGGTCATTAGAGTGGGACCATCTTCTCGCTTCAGGCTGTGGTGAAAGATATGGCCCAGTACAGCAGTGGGGAGAAGAGAAAAGGGAGGGAGGGAACATCGTTCCTTCCTTCTCTAAGGAAAGTCATCTATTCGTGGGAGTCTTTACTATCCAAACACCTCTTAAAGGTCCTTTCTCCCAGCACCATCACAATAGGATTTAAAATTCAACATGTGCTTTCAAGGGGACAGACACTCAAATCATATTGCTAGGCAATCCTTTTTTTATTTTTCTCGGAGTTTTACATTGACATAGGTTTTGTGTGTGTGTTTGTGTGTGTGTGTGTGTGGTGTGTTATGATCATTTGGTGCAGATATGTAAAGTATAGTGATCAAATCAAAGCAATTGTCTTTTCTTTAGATTTTTATCATTAATGCAATAGGAACTTTGAAATACCTCCTTTTTCTACTACATAAAATATATAATACATTTCTGTGAACTGTACTCACCCTTCTGTGCCGTAGAACAGCGGAACTCCTATATCACTGTATTCCGGGGCCTGTTATCTGACCTCCATCTGTCTCTTCTCTCCCTCCCCCTCCTAACCTCTAGTGACCACTATTCCAGTCTCTCCTTCCAGCAAGTAACTCTTTAGCTTCCACCTATGAATGAAAACTGCAGTACTTGTCGGAGTTCTATAACGAGTCCTTCATTCATTTCCGCCGGGGTAGTCACAGCACGTAGGAGGCCATCCTTTCCTACGACTGAACAGTCCACTATGTATATACACCACATTGTCATTTCCCACAGAGACACAGCCTAGTGGATTCCACATCTCAGTCATGGTGAATAGTGTGCAAACCCAGCTCCTAAAGCAGAGATGAAACAGTGGAACAGGACACAGGCAGAGTCTATGGTCTGGGGTGTGTAGATTGGAACCTCTTCCTTGGGATCTGTAACAAGTGCAGTCACAGGCGAAGAGAATGGCTTGCAGTTGGTCCACCCTTAATGGTCTGTCCCAACTGTGACCTTTCTGCTTCTCCTGCAGAAGGTTAGCCTCCACGGAAAATGCTACTTCATTCAACCCCACCCCCTTCCAGTCAACAAACATACCATGAATAAATCAGTCAGTGAATCCTGTTACCCACCCAGGTGTGTCTGGAGGCTGAGGATCTGCTAGTTAAGAGTGATTAAGAAACGTTACCTTCACCATGGATCCTCAAAGTTACACGAGGTGGCTGTAGTCCAGAAAGATCCAGGGAGTCTCAATATAAGAAAAATAAGCTCCAGGCCAGTTGCTTCTTTCCTGGCTCCTGGAATCATTTTTCCAGCCTGTTGTCAGTGCACCCCATGGGAGCTATTCATTAACGAGGGTGAGAAATGCCTAAATTACACCTCTGGTTCATGTCCAACTCATTCAGATGGTAAGAAAGCAAGAGAGCTTACTCGAGCATCATCTCCAGTACTGTCACCCAGCCATTTCCCCTCTAGTAGAGAGCAGCCATGAAGCAAAGGGCCAGGACCTCAGTCAGCACCCCCAACCCCAAATATCCCTATGTCCCACCCCTAACCCCCACCAGTCCCTTCTGTTCCAGGTTTCAGTATCAATGGAAACGGTTTCCCCTTCCTACCCAGGCATCAGATCTTGTCTGTCTTAACCTTGGTTTAAATCAGGATCTTCTGAGTTCCTACTTTCTGGTGGACCTGGCAAAGCAACTGACGCCCTCCTCCTTGTCCTACCCAACATCTAGCACCACTCCAGCTTCAGACAGAATGAAAGCAGCAGCCGTTTAGGGAAAGAAAACATCATAGAAAGGAAGGGGCGCTGAACAAAGGTTTTAGTCAAGCTTTCACGTTCTAACATCTCCAAGAAGCTTTTACCAGAGTCCATCATTTCCCTCCGAGAATCAATGCATTTTAATTTGTACGAAGATATTCGTCTGCCGGTCCCCTTCCTTCCAAGCACAGAGACGCGTTTAACAAAACAACTCAGCCTCGTGTGGAGACGAATGCTCCGGCTTCTCCCTGAAATTACTGGAAGTTCATTTTCAAAAGCCGTCTTGTTTTCTGGGAATCAATGCATATCAACTAAAATCAATAGCTTCTCCGTGTGGATGGGCCGAGACACCAAACCGATCTAGCACTGCGGTGCATTTGTATCCAAATCTAGGCATTCTCAACAAGTCAATGCATTTAAACGTCTGCCAGTGTCTTTTCACCTAAAGCTAATCTGTTTGCTGATTGGACTGTACATTTCCAGAGTGCATGGTAATATACTCTGTGTGTTTACCAGATCCAATGTACATTAACTCAAATCAAAATATTTCCACTTACCTTAAAAACAAGTTTGTCTCTACTTCAGCAACACTCATGGGAATTAACTCCAGACATGCTCTGCAGAGGGCTCCCTCCTCTCCATCTGGCCCCAGGCTGGTCTCACCAGCCTGATAAATAGGTTTTAGAAGAGCACATTTCCTGCATCTCCAACTCGTGTGTACTCTAGAATTAGGAAGAATACTGAACACTGATCTGCCCCGTCTTCACAAACTCTAGCTCCCCCTGTTCCATTTTCCACACGTGTCCTCTCCTGTGTCTAAGACTTCCTGGGAGAGTGTTCCAGGGTCATTCCCTCCCATGTAACATGGCATCCACCCATGTCTATCCTCTAGTCTGGCACTTGCCAAGCACCTTGCAAAACAAAGGGCCCCAAATCAATCCAAGAAAATACAAGCAGTCTTGACATCCCAGGAGCATTTGATTTAGTGGTGGAAGGGCTCTCTCCATGTTCAAAGGGTCAGTGCACAGATACTTGTGGTAGCCACCTGTGGTAGTATGAAGGTAATTGGCCTCCATAATCTCAACAGAAGTGGCACTATTGGGAGGTGTGGCTTTTTTGGAGTGGGTATGGCCTTCGTGGAGGAAGTGTGTCACTGTGGGGGCAGGCTCTGAGGTTTCCTACACTCAGGATACAGCCCAGTGTGCCAGCTGACTTCCTGCTGCCTTCTGTTCAAAATGAAGCTAGTGCCACATCTGCCTGCACACCACCATGCTCCCTGTCATGACGATAATGGACTGAACCTCTGAAACTACAAGTGAGCCACCCCAACTAAATGTTTTCTTTATAAGAGTTGCTGTAGTCATGGTGTCTCTTCCCAGCAATAGAAACCCTAACTAAGACGCCACCCACCCCAGTATGTGCAGATTCTGTACAATGCACAGGAGATAGACACAGTGAACAAAGGCCACTCCTTGTAACTTGCCTCAAGAGAAACAGTCAGCAAATTAGCATTGGAAGATAACTGTTAACTGTGTATGCGTGAAAAGGATTGCAGAGAGAAGACAGGATAGGAAAGAACAATTGCCAACAACTAAACTCTTGGCAGGGCAGGGGACAAGGTCAGGAGAAATCCTGAGTGGGCACAGGATCCAAACCAGCATTGTCACACTCACTGGCAATCATTTACTTGACCTCACAAGTTTAGTAACATCCCATCTTGCAAGGGAAGAGACTACCTCCTGGGCTGTTAGTAGCTCTGCAAGACAACTGGCGAGCAGTGCTGTTCTTCTGGAGATCATTAGCAAATGGCAGAGCCATGATTCAAGCCCTGAGCCATCCGCTCATGCTTTGCCCACTGTTGTTTACCTGGAAATGCAAAATGACATGATGGCACAATGCATCATATGCTCCCCCAGAGAGGCATCGGGTACTGCGTGGATTCTGATGGAAGACACCCTAGAGTCGGTGGCTATGGAGCCAACTCTTAGAAATACCAGGGCACTTAGAGTCCCCAGGGAAGAGGTACAGTTGGAACAAATACATGGAGAAAGGAGTGAGCAACATTTCAGAATAGAGGCGTGAGGACGACACGCCTGGCTCCTGCAGGGGAATCACAGCAGCGGACCCTGGGTAGAGAAAGTAACCTATATTCTGGAAGATCTTAAATGTCCCACTCTGAATGAGTTCCTAGGTTTGACCACTTATCCCACAGCTCCTGCTCACCTTCAAGACACAGAGGAGCCAAAAGACAGTGTAGACCCCAACTCAAACCAACTCATACCTCTCTTGATCCATCCGGGCACCTCTTGGCCACACAGACCTGATGCTAGAAACTCCAAGAAGCGGCAGTGGAAGAAGGCTGGTCCCAAGCTCAGATCTCAAGGCATCACCATGGAGACGTTGCACAGGCTGCCAGCCAGCCACACAAAAGGAACTAACTGTGAGGCTGCCTGGCTCACCTGGGACCTGAGCTAAGGAGGAGGTGGCAAATGTGTTTCATTTTCTCTCTTCGTTTGCTCTCAGTCAAAAAGAAGAAGTAATTTATACCAGCCACGCACCCCACTCAGTCCCTGAGAGGAAATCGGAAGCCCACCCTTCTATGGTGGCTGGCCTCCTTCAGAGAAGCCTGGTTTGGGTTCTCTAGGAGAGAGGTCTGGGAGGAAGGAGGAAAGCTAAGAGAAACCCGATATTGGTTGTCCCTCTGTCTTGCCCATGCAGAGGGACACACTCAGAGCCTCATGGACTTAATACAAGTGTGGGCTGAAATCTTGGACTTCGGAAAGCAAAAGCTATGCCATTGCGTAAAGGCCAGGTATCTTTATATGGGGAGAATAACACCTCTTGGGTACACTGGGGTATTGTCAGCCCCACAGTCTTGGGTATACTGGGGTATTGTCAGCCCCACAGTCTTGGGTACACTGGGGTATTGTCAGCCCCACAGCAGCTCTGCTGTGCCATCATGGTCAACCTGGTTACCAGTGTGGCCATTCCCCCCTACCCAGCATCCTGGAAGAACCCACCCACTCAAGGAAGGATCAAGTCAAAGAGGACAAAGGGGTCAGGACACCAGGAACAGGAGGGACTGCGGCTGGATGTGCAAAGACAAGCTGCTACTTCTGAGTTTGGAAAGGGAGACGCCCCAGCCGGCAAGCAATCTTCACACGCCATTGTGGTTCTCCTCTGCAAAGGGGTGAGAAGAGGGGTGGGGGAGGTGGTGCCAAGAGAGGGAGCAAGCAGAAGAGGTGAGAAATCCAGCATCTTCAGACCTGCCCACACTGCTGGCTTGGCAGCTGTGTGCAATGCCTCATCTCACAGTCATTAGAGGGACACCCGCAGGATGGATGGAAGCCGGACACCCTGAAGGGTGGGAAATGAAGAGAAGGCTTGCTGCTGATAGGCATGCATTTGAGCATCTTGAGAGAGACAGGCACTATCTAGGGGCAGTCCTGGCTCCCAATGTCCCACAGTCCTGGGGGAAACAAATAGACAGGCATTAACATCACTCTGAAAGCCTGAGACAAACAGTGGACCAAGCCCTCATATCTGATCTGAGCTCTTTCTCTTCCTTCTCTTAGAACAAAAAAGAAACTCAAATTCAACTTCCCTTCCAGTCCCACCCAGCTTCTTCTAGCTCCTGAGCCAAGCACAGGCCACCAGCCCAGAAGGCCAAAAGGCCTCATGGAGGGGCAGTCTCAAGACCTAGCCTCGTGGAGGAGCCCTTACACTAACAGCCTGGGTGAGACACTGCTTGACCTTTCTTCTGAGCCTTGTGGTGGTTCGGCTCCGCTCCTGGGTGGAGCCCACACGTCAAGGCACCACACAATCTACTCACAGCCTTTCTGAACTCACTGCTGAGCCCTCTGCCCTGGACAAACAAAGGTGCAGCGATTGCCCCCCCCCTCAGCCCAGTTCCCCACACACCTCTGATGATGCCCTTGGGCCTCTAGGCCTGCAGTTGCTTCACTTGGCCTGGCCTACACCCAGATGCCTCATGCCCTACTTAATCCCTCAGGTCAGTTTCAACCTTACTTTCTCATTGAGCCCTGCAGGCCACCTTCTCAGAAACTGCAGCCCGACTCCTAGGTTCCTCTTTGTCCCCTGCCTCTTTCTTGACACCTATCACCGTCTTGAACAACTTACCTACCCTTGCTCAGGCCAACACTAGGTGAAGGTATTTACTGCTTTCCTACTGGTGTAGCCTCACACTTAGAAGCACACCAGGAAGCTGGGTAGGTGCCTGGTAACCAACTGATGAATGAATGAAAAAGATACCCCTAAGACTCCTCCCTCTGTCTCCTCTTAAGGGAAAGTAGCCATGTCCCTTTACACATCTCTCAAAGTATAATCCTACCTAGAAGATGACAAGGCTCTTGAAGCCAGCTGAGCCCAAACAAGGATGATAGGATGGGGGTGTTCTGTCAGCTCCAGAGAAAGTGGGAGGTGGGTGAGAATATGCTTCTGTGTGGGAATCTTTTATTTATTCATGTATATATTTTTTAATAAGACAGGGTCTTGATATATAGCCCTGGTTGTCCTGGAGTTCATGATGTACCCCAGACTTCTTCAGTCTTCTAGTGAGTCCTCCTGGGCACCAGGATGACGGGAGTATGACGCCATGCCAGACATCCCTCTTCACCCTAGAGAGCATTATCACTATATACAAAAACTGAATTCACCCTGCACACTTGTCTCTCCTATAGTGAACACACACACACACACCTCAGCTTCTTCCTCTGAACACTAAGAATTGAGAAAAAAAAAAAGCACAGCGGAATTCCCAGTTTCCGGTCCTAGCTCCTGAGCTGTCACTCTGAGTCTCTGTAGCCTCAGACACCAGCTCAACCCTAAGGTCAGAAATGGCAGCTCACCTGGCTATTCACCCACACCAGCCTGGCCTCATCTACACAATCCTACTGCAGAGCATCTTAGGTGTGGCACAGCTCCTGCTGATTCTGCCCATGGTTGGTGATGGTAAAGCTAGGGTGCTGATGAAGCAAGAAGAGACACAAACCCTTAGGAAGCAAACCATGAGGCACTGGACCAAAGTGGTACAGCTGGGCCACTATCCAGTAGAGCAAAATCTTCAGCAAGTTGGGACTTTTGATGACTACCCAGGCTGTTGGCTCCCAGATGTAGCGACCATCCCGGTCTACCAACCCTGCAAGTGGGTTGGTGGCACCAAGGCCACAGTTTCTCATAGTGCAGGCTCACTGGGCAGATTCATGCTGTCACAGGTGGCTTGGAACTCGGGAATGAAGGGCTGAAGCTGCCGGCTATCATCACACTCTGGCCCACGTGGGCTAACTGGGCATTATTTATAATGGAGCTTTTATCATATGTGACTCTCACTGTCCCTGCCAGTTAAAACCATTTGATGTCCTAGAGCCTCTGGAAAAGGGAGAAGGGTGGGAGGGAACAGGCAAAGGCAAAAGAAACAAAAGGAGTTTCTGAGCAGGACTTCAAAACTGCCAAGTGGTTGAAAGGATCTCTGCTAAGGTTCTGACCTACTTTGCATGCAGATAAGCCATCTCCTTCACTTTAAAAGAAAAAGGGAAAGAAAAAAAACCACCCCTGTACAAAGTGGCCAAGGCTCTATCCAGAGGAGCTGTGGCCGCAGTGCAGAAAGGAGCTTTCTCGCTGTAATCAGGAGCCATTTAGGAGCCATGATTTGGGTAATTATGAGAGATTTCAGCTTTTCTCCTTCCAGGGCCATGCAGAGCTCAGGAAGACGGGCCTGCCAGAGCAAGACAGCCAGGGCTGGAAGATCCAGGGCCTGGCAGCTCAGGCTGCAAAGAGCAGACCCCCAAGCTAAGGACGAGACATACCCATTTGGCTGCCTACCCTGGCTCTGATGGACAGTTCTTGCTGGGCAACCTTAAGGCCTTTACCCAGACCATTGGGATGCACTGTCTCATCCTGGGACACCTAAAATGATGCACCAGGTAGTGGTTATAAGTAGAGACTACGGGTCTGCTCATGGAGCTTAGTAGGTGCTCAATTATAGTGATTCCTGACAGTTATCTAAAGGAGGAATGTAGTAGGTGCTCAATTATAGTGATTTCTGACAGTTATCTAAAGGAGGAACGTAATAGATGCTCAGTCATGGTGACTCCTGACAGTTTTCTAAATGATGTGTGAAGGAGGTGTCTTACCCTGCAGGTAGGATCCCTGGAATAAGCAGGACCAACTAGGGTTTCCAGTACCCAATGATTAGAAGATAAGCAAAAAGGAGATCTGTGGAGCAAGGAGCTCCTCAGCTGGACAAAGTCTCAGGGGAGCGTGGAAGACAATAAGAAGTCGTGACAATGTGGATCGCATGGCACAAAAAGTGTATGTGGAGAAATACCTTTTCTTGTGGCTATGGCCAAATGCCTAACAAGAGGCAACTTGGGTGAAAACCTATTTTAGCTCAGTTTTACCATGAGGAAGGCAGGACAACATTCTCTGGGGGCCAGGAACAAGGTGATGATAAGCCTCTAACCCAGTGGTTCTCCACCTATGGGTCATGGCCCCTTTGGGTATCAAACGACCCTTTCACAGGCATCACATATCAGATATTTATATCATAATTCATAACAGCAGCAAAAATATAGATATGGAGTAGCAACAAAAATCATTTTATGGTTGGGGGGTCCCCACAGCATGAGGAACTATATTAAAGGTCTCAGCATTAGGAAGGTTGAGAACCCTGCTCTAACTCCTCCGCTGTAGCTCTGTTTCTTCCAGCAGTGCTTTGGGTTCGAAAGGTTTCACAACTTCCCAAACAGTGTCTCCATCTGAGGAGAGTTCAAACTGTCGCTGTTCAAACATGAGCCTGGCGGGTGGGGGCCTGGGGGAGAGCAGGCACTTTCATACCATAACAAAGAATAAGGAAGTGTTTGCAGGAGGAAGATGGGGACAACTGTCAGCCTTCCACACAGCTTCGGGCACCCACTGCTGTAAAGCTCAGCTCTGGGGAGAAAACACAATGTCAGGGTTGGGGTCCTTCTGTGACTCTTAGTATTCAAGGCAAGCAGGGCCTGTTTCCTGTAATCCTGAGAGAGCCTGGGAAGAAGAAGCCACAGGACTGTGAGTTTACAGCCCGCCTGGGCTACATAGTGAGACCCTGGGAAATAAGAAAGAAAGAGAGGGAAGG
>LOJH01028325.1:0-17771 GCA_001685095.1 Ellobius talpinus
AGGAGGAGGAGGAGGAGGGGGAAGGGGAGAAGTGGGGAGAAGGGAGACAAGCAGAAGTTGCCTCTTGGGGAGGGAGACAGAAAGGAGGGAACTCAGGCTGCAAGGGGAAGGAAGATCTGCTTGCCTCAGTGGATAGGGAGGGGGTGGGTGGGACTTGTCTCTTAAAGGGACAGGACAGACCATTACAATGCTCATTGCTGTTATATTCATAATAGCCATAAAACTGGAACAACCTAACTATCCATCAACAGATGGGTGGAAAATGAAACTGTGGTCAAGTATGTAATGGTATACTATTATTAATCACCATTTTGTACCGAAGAATGAAATCATGAAATTTGCAGGATGAACCTAGAAAATATAACAGAGTAATGTAACACACTCAGAAAGACAAATGGTGCGTGTTCCCTCTCATATGTGGTTCTAAGTTCCAAATCTTCAGGTATAAGTACACAACATGGAACAACTGCAGAAACTAGGAAAGTCAAGAGGACTGTGGTGGATAGGGCTTGGAAGGGGATCCGTGATACAGATGATATGAAGTGGGGCTATGGGAAAATGGAGACGCGGCTCTACCTGTGGAGGGGAGGGGGGATCAATACAGAAGGAGGGAGGAGGTACAAACAACACCAATATTGTTTGATAAAGCCTCTATGAAACTTACTATTTTCTGTTTATCTAAAACCATACATAATACATATAAGATATAAGTGTATGCATATCTATATATCTATATAGATCTACACCTTTATCCATATATATTTGTTTATAAGACAGGGTTTCTCTGTGTAACAGCCCTAACTGTCCTGGAATTCACTCTGTAGACCAGGCTGGCCTCAAACACACAGAGATACGAGTGTCAGTATTAAAGACATATGCCATCACTGCCTGGCCTTATGTATATATCTTAAAGGAAGCTATGCCATTAGGGAACATTGCAACAATGTTCCCCACAAGAACCATAAACTCACAAATACCACAGTATCGGGTTTGGGAATGGTTGACCACAGTAGTCCAAGTGACTCCAAAAACTATATAGACCATGACTGTTGCCCTTGGTTGCCTCTCAGAGGTAAAGCCCCATCGCTGAAGACACTACATACTTTAGTATATAGGACTTTAGTTATTTGAGCTGGATCTGACCTGAAAGCCTTCTTTCTGTGCTCTAGCTTTCATGGTACCAGAAAATACTATGCAAGTTGTCAAAGGGAAGGGAACAGTTAAGAATCCTGCCCAATTTTGACATCTAAGAACCACAAAAATGGCAGGGAGGTGGTGGAGCACACCTTTAATCCCAGCTCTTGCCCAGGTGGATCTTTGTGAGTTCAAGGCCAGCCTGGTCTACAGAGGGCATTCCAGGACAGCCAAGGTTACACACAGAGAAAAAAAAAATCTGTGCTCTAACTACAGGCTGTTTATAGGATACTTGCTTTAGGTCAAGAGACATAAATGAGTCAAAACAAAAAGGATGAAAAAGATGTGCTGTGCCAACAGGAATACCAAGAGACCCTAGGGAGACAGAGAAATCTTGAAAAAGAAGGAAGCTGAGCTTGAAACCTATCTCAAGAAGCAATCACCAATAATGCAGTTCTGACAAATGGATAGACACATGGGACAGTGCCAGAAGCAAACCTTGCAGACATGGCTAGTTGTGGTCAGGTGCTCCTCAGACAGGATGCCAAGACCATCCAATGAGAAACAACAGCCTTTTCAGCTTGCTGCAGGGAACACTGGGTGTCCATAGGCAAAAGAATGATGCTGGCCCTACTGAGCTTGTTGTGACCTAGAGACTTCTCTAGGATCCCCTCTAGACACAGCCTCATTCTGCATCCTGGAGCAGGGACTATTGCACAAGTTCTTGACGCACAGGATGGCCAAAGCAATTATTGACTCTTAGTTTAAATGCAGGTTCATTAAGACCTAAAATGTGTAGATATTTATTTTCAGAAGTAAACAAAGAGCATTCCTTTTCTTAACCATTGTTCCCTCATAGTGTAGCTCCCTTGACACTAAGGAATTTCATATGTTACAATGAGGAGAGTGAGAGAGAAGACAGGCCACAGCCCTGATTATGCATATGTAAGTTCTGTGGGCACACACTTAACAGTATGTTTCTTGATGAACTGCTCTTTATCTCTCTGAAAGGGAGAAGTTGTCAAGCCCAGGAAGGGGAACCAGTGCCAGGAAGATGCCTATATTGCAAAGAGATGCCATGTTGGTTAATGGTGTAGTCTATGGGCACAAAGATGACAACCCCCTGTGTGGAATAAGCCATGATCTCCCCTTCTGCAGTTTATCTGATCAAAAGTGTCCTTCATTATATAATATCATTGCTAGGTGAGTAACTAGATCATGTAATTTGTGCTGATTATTCATGGTTTACTTGGCAGAGTTAATTGCTGTGAGGAATGCAGTGGTGGAAGTCTCAGGCTTCAGGCTGAGCAAGCAGTTTCCATGCTGGTAGATGTTCCTAGGTGACACAGTATAGCAAGCTGGTACGTTTATGTATGGATGGCTCTTGCCGTGGTCTTGATCTCATTTCTGAGGGTTCAGTGGCACATTGCTGAGGGCACGTGGTTGTCAGAGGTGACACATAGGACATAGTCCTTGCAATCACCTTTTTCATGTGGGCTCCAATGCCAGAGTCTTTATTCTCTATTCTCAGTAACTATTTATTCATTATTTAATAATTGAATATTAGATGATTTTCAGTTTTTAAGTATCTTTGCAATGACAATGTTTAAATTGGAATATTAAATTAGGAAAGATTTCCAGAAATAAAATTCAAAGTGTATGTATACTTTGAAGTTTATTTAAAAATTTAGAGCAAATAAACTTGGGAAATAATATGTTGTATGACACAATGGATATTATATTATGATAATTTATTGTATTAAAGCCACCAAATGGTTTCTCATCATACAATGCATAGCTTGAACTTAATGTCACTGTCACTGTGTACACATCATTTTTATGGCCATCAGAGCATCTAGGTTTATTTTTTTACATCATTTTCCTTATTCTTGCCTTTTCCAGTTTTTGGTAAAATGGTTATCAACAACTCCATTCTAGGACACATGGTGGCTGTAGAGCTGCAAGGCAGGTCCTCACGGTGACCAAGTACAGGGTGCATTTGCAAGATGCCCAGGTCAAGGTTTCTCACCCATTCTGGAATGTCTGTCACTTTTGCCTCTGTACAGAAGTTATCAGAATGAGATCCTCTAGGGAGGCCATGGCATCTATCAGGTGTCATGACTTGTTTCATTGGACCCAGAGTCTTGTGGAGTCTGTGTCATCCCTGATGATCTTCACTGGCTCCGGTGACTTGGTCTAGCTGCCCTACTGTCCTATAAATGCAGCCCTGACCCACAGGGCTCCCAGCAGTCTTGCTGGGTGTGGCTGCTTTGCTCCAGGGGTATTGGCAGCCACAAGGGTCTCATGTGTTGAACCTGGACGGGGCCGCTGAGAAGCCAGGGCTGGTTTGGGATTGAACTCCTGACACACCCACCACCCCATGCTTGGTGCTGCTCTGTAGAGGTCCTGTTTGCTGTTTGGAATTGTGTTTGCTTTCTCTTTTGCCTTTGGGCCCTTAGTCCCTTGACTACCAGTATCTTGTGCTCTGCTTTGCCGTTACTGAGTGTGTCTGGCAATGCCTCTTAACCCTTTGGGTCACTCCCATGATCGCATCTTCCTCACTGCTCCACAGGCCTTGTCCCCTGGACTACTGCCCATCCCTGCCCATCTGCTGCCTTCCCTCTCTCCCTGTAGGATTCTCAGGTTCATCTCCCTGACAAAGCAGAGCCCAGGAGAGGGAGGAGGCAGACAGGGAGTGAAGGGCCAGGCGGTAAAGAACTGGAGGCTCCAGGGTGAGCAGGCTCAGGTACCTGGGTTCAGAATGCCCGTCACGACTCTCATACACTGGACCTGGACGGACCTACTGCTCCTGTCGATGTAAGAATGTGTCCTCTGGTGTCACAGAAAGGTCTACTCTTGTGTTACAAAAACCAGCACATGATAGGCTATGGCACGGGCTTTAAAGCTGAAAGGAGAGTAATTATTTTATGGCTAAAAAACTCACAGTTTACATATTTTACTTATAAGTACATTATTTCAATCACAATAGCTAGGATTTTGAAGGGGCATTGCATTTTTTGTGCTTTTTGGAGATTTTACATAAAAGTTTACATGTAAGAATATGAAAACCCTGACTTGTAAAAGGACTCTGCTCTGTAATTATCCTCCAGTGTGTTATCTTCAGCTCCAGCTGTTCAACAGAAGCAGCTTTTGAAAAAGTCCTGAACAGCCCTGGGGAGCAAGTGTCCTCCCTGCAGAAGAGATATTGTCTTCAGCAACCAGGTGACCACCTGCTGACATGGGCGCTTGCTCTACTTCCCTTGTTAGTTCTCCTGAGAATACAAAGGAAGGGCGTCTCCCCTTTCTTTTCATCTAAAAAGAACACATTTCTATATAAAAGATGTCCCAAATCCTTTGTATGGTCCAAGTCCGCCTGTAGCAAACTCTGTGGGGCCTGCTGGCAGTGATGATGGCAGTGTGAAGAGCTGTGACCTCCACCAGGCTGCCTCTCCCACCTTCTCCCTGTTTCCCCATCATGGAAGAGGGAGGCTGCCCACGCATCCAGGCTAAGGCTCTACCTTAGACCGGAATTAGAGGAGAAATCTGTAGCGATAATGCTCAGTGTCCCTTTCATTGAGAGACATGAATGTTCTAGTGAACACTGTCCAAGCAGCCTGGGAAGAAATGAAAGTACCAACTGGGATAACTACCACGTTCATAGCACCTCTGTGTGTAGCGGGGGCAGCCTTCTGCCAACCCAGGCCCCAGGCCCCAAGCTTACCAGCAAAGAGTGCCCTCAATTCTGTGTTCTGCCAGTAGCTCCTAGTGGGCAAATGCTCAGGGAAAAATAAATACAGTTGTTGAAAATATTCCAGCTCTGAGCTAGACACTGGAGGACACAACTCTGAGCCCAGATACTCTGAGCACTGAGGCAGGAGAATGGAGACTTGAAAAACCAGCCTGGACTACATAGTGAGACTTGGTCCTGAAAAACAAAAAATGAAGTTCCCTATGTCCGCAAGGGAAAGACCTCTGCCCTGGCTTGCCTGAACAAGGCTGGCTAAGAACCTGTATGCAGCTTGAACTAATTTCCGTGAGTTAAAAGAGGGATGGAATTGTCTGTGACACGAAAAGGCCTGGGGCCAGCGTCCAGTTCCCAATGGCTACCTCTGGGGTTGGCAGTCTCAGGGCATTCCATTTTCTGTGTAACAACTGCCCACAAATCTGAAGTTTCCCATCTCTCTTATAAAGTTCCTATCATTTGAAGCAGCTGATTAAAAATGTCTGGCTTGGTGAGAAAGGAAAGCCTGTGCCTTCTCACAGATGGAGAAGGTTCTCACTGTGGTTCCCAGCTGTCCCAGCGGAGTGACTCCCTTGGGCCTATCCACAGAGCTGCCCTGCTTTGAGCACCTCATCCCAAGCAGCCCTAATCAGACAGGACAGCTGTGATCCTAGAGGACCCTGCAGAGCCCTCTTCTCTCTTCCTGCTGCTTTCTCTGAGGAAATTCCCTAGTCGCCCTTCAATGTTCATGATTACATAGCAGCAGTGTGGTGAGTATGGAGCAGAAACATTTTATCTGCCTAGTGGCTAAGAGTCAGACTACAAAAGAACCCACAGACAAGCACACATATGCACAGATATATACCTGAACACATCCACACACACGTGTGCATACATTAACAAACACCCTCCTACAAATGAGCATACACACTTGCATATATATGTACTTTAAGTACACTAAGCACACATATAACTGTGTGTCCATCTAACACAGACACACAGACACACAGACATACAGATTTCAGCCTCCTCTGTTGACCAGGCTCAGGTTCTGTAGGGCTGAGGGATTAGGGCTGCAGGGTAGAAATAGTCAGGTATGCTGGGCACATCCTCATGGCTGCCACTTATACATCTTGGCCACCTCAGACCCATCTTCTTACATGAATTATAGACAGCATGGTCCTGAGTCAGGGTGCACACAGCTGTGTTCTAGGACCTCACCATCACTCAAAGCAAACTCTCACATGGAATGAAATTAGGTTTATTGCAGTATATACACAGCTCAGTTCCACTCTATGGGACAGTTTGTAGATATTCTACAGATAACACGTAAGATCACATGCTGACCATGTGGTTATCACACTTCTGCTACTGGTCAGTTCCAGTGGGGACCAGTTCGTGAGCAGCCTATCTCTTCACCAGGGAGAAGCCCTAGGCCCAGCTCTGTCTACTGTCAGCACATGCTGGGCTCTGGTGACAGTGTCCCTGCACATTGGAATGCTCCATGTGCGATGAGTAACTGCTTATTGGATGGTGACTGCTTGTGTTCACCTGGTTGTTGATAGGATGCCTTTAGATATGAAAAAACTTTGCTTCTTTAGAACTGCTGTATTGAGCAGTGGTAACTCTGGATGAAGAGAGGCAAGGCTCACACCAAGGCTTGTAAGCACCAACCAACAGCCTTTTTTGGGTACCTGACCTAGGCCATTTTCTCCCTACGACCTGCCCTCTAGCCTTGCAGCCCCAGGAGGTAGCAGGTTAGTGGTGTTTTCTAGATTATCTGAGCTGTCTGTCCATCCAATACAGTTGCAGTCAAGATGGGGCTTGCTAGGAGTTGATGGAATCAAAACTCCAAGGGCAGTCCTTTGGGACAGACATTCAAGCCAGAAGTCTGGCCACTGGGTCTCAGGTAGTCTCTAGATGCTCACTTCTCTGCTGTTCCAGGGCCCCATGTACTGGCTTTATTTCTAGAGAACTGGAAGTGGGGCCCTTACTTTTGTGGCTTCCAGACCCTGAGACCTCTGGCTCTGGAACAGTTGTTGAGGTCATTGGCATTCATGTTGGCTGGGGTCTATATGCCACAGAAACCACAGGAAAAACACTTTGCAACTCTTGTCCTTGGTGTGTGTTGTATATGTGCATGTTGTGTATGTGTGTTGTGTATGTGTGTACTGTGTGTGTGTTGCATGTGTGTGTGTGTGTGTGTGTGTGTGTGTGTGTGGCAGGGTTACCTAGACTGCCAAAACACCAGGTCCAGAACCTACAGCCCTTGCACGGGGCCTGGGCAGTTTTCCAGGGTCTCTGGGCACCGCAGAGACAGGCATTCTCACTCTCCAGCTGCTTCTTCATCATGTCATGTGACTCCCCTAGGTCTGCCTGTCCACAGTTGCAAATAACAGTAAAAATAAGGATTATTATTGGCAAATATTGGATAGGAGAACTTGATGCCATCTTATATTTTGATAAAATAATTCTCTTTTTAAACAATTTTAAGATAATGATTTTCTTCAAAAAGAGTATAGTTTTCTGTTGCCTAGAGAACACCCTGGACTGTATGGAGAGTCACCAGGGCCTTCATCCTGATGGGCCAGCCTGGAATCCAGAGCTGCTCACCTCTTGTAGGAAGCAGAAAATGCTAAGTGACCAGGAAGATGTGAGTTCCTGGCTTGGCCACTGAACCATAAATATGGTCCCTGATTTATCTTTTGGTCACTACCAAGTGGTCCAGGGAGTAGCAAGGGTGTGACTGTCAGATGCAGAGGGACCATCCCACAGGACAGGACTCAAGGCCATGGGGACCAGGAAGCTTCTAGGACTTCTAGGATGAAAAGGCTGCTCTCAAATGATTTCTGTGGTCTGTCATAGATTGAGGAGAAATTTCATAGACATCCACTGGCATACATTGGGTGCCACAGGATGGTGATGCTCAGCTGGTTCTGGACCTGGTTCTCGTGACAAGTAAGGAACCAGAAACTTCTTCCTTGTCTTCTTCAGAGGTACCAGGCTCCAGTTTTGATATTCAGGGCCACTTGGCTTTCTTTGAAAGTAGATCTGCCTATGTGGCCAAGCCATATTATGAAAAGGATGGCTTAAAGGCTGGAGGTTGACAATATTAATTAGTGTTTCAGTCGAGTTACACATGAGGGTCAGAGTAAGGACTGGAGCTGACCCAGTAAGGCATCAGACACTGGGCAGCAGAGGAAGTCATCAGACACATGTGTCAAACCCAGCAGCATTGTCAATTCCATCAGAGGGACACAGCTAAATGACCGAGGTCTCTGTCTGCAGGAAGGACTGGGTGTGGGAGCCACGATGTATCTGTAGGGCACTTTCTGAGCCATTCCGGGACATGGACCAACTATGCAGCCGGTAGTCCCTGCTTCCAGGTTGGGTCAGGCACAGGCTTCGCCACCTTCTTTTCAATTCACATTGTACCTAGGGAGGAGGGTGTTAATGAAGGGTCAGCTTGGAATGCAGGAACTCATGTATCCTCTAAAGAGACAGGCAGCATGGGTTCACCCACTAGACAGCAAACAGCTGGTATGGGTTTAGAACTCTTCTCTAGTAGTCACAGGATGGGTGCTCTGGCCCAAGGTGTTGGGTAAGTGAGGAGAGGCAGGAAGAGCAGAGAGCTGTAGGAGATGGGCCCAGGTTTGTTGAGTATGAGTGGCAGACTCCAGGAGGATGTACTGATGCAGCATGGGGTTGGAAGGATAGGGGTGCACAGAAAAGGGTAGAGCCTTACGGGTACTGGGGATTCTGATGTAGTGTGGGGGTATGTCTTGCCTCAGCACAACCCCATGGCTCCTGTAGGACCTTCATCAACATCTTTCCCCTTTAAGGACTCTAAGTGAAGAAAGTGTATTGGAAGGGGACATGGATGTTGACTCTGTAAAAGCCTTCCATAGTGACTAGAAGAAGGAGCTGGTCATCAGGTGAGAGTCACACAGGGAAAGTTAGCAATACCTAGGGTAGGTAGATTCTGGGAACTGAAGGGTGAATGGGAGGGAATGGTTACATAAGGAGAACCGGGCTCTGACTTTGTCTTGGGACAAAGTGATGCATCTCTCAATGAGACCCAGCCCTCCCATCAACACTATAACTTCTTGGACTCAGTTGTGTGTTGAAGAATAAGATGTTGACCATAAAGGGGACATTGGTGGAGGACAGAGGCTAAATTTTGCTGGAAGGGGTGAAAGCCTTCCTAAGTGGGGACAGCAAGTTTGGCTTTGGTTGTGTGGGGCAGAGCTGGGCAGAGGTAAGCAATGGGGCCAACTCCTGACCCCATTAGTGCTCAGGTCCAATGGACGAAAGACTTACCTCACTGTTCAGGAAGCAGTATAGCACTGCTACCACCAGGCCCTGCAAAGAGACAGAGTGTCAGAGATGCCCACAGTTTTCAGTGCCCACAGCGCTTCCCACTCTTACCTGAAAGGAACCAACACAGAGCTCAAACAGGATCTGGTATGTGGAAGAGATGCCAATGGGGAAGGCAGCAAACACCATGTAGTGGACGCCGAAGAGTGGGATTAGCAGCAGGGTGGACTTGGCAAGCCTCCTGTAGAAGGAGAAGAGCATGATGCTTTGTGATTCTCATTTCTCCCACTCTGGACTGTGGGAGCTGTCATAGGCTGACTTGGTCAGGGAACACTCAGGTGCGTAACTCTTCTTGTACCCAGTGAACCCTTCTCTTTGCCCATTTGGGTAGAATTTGCAAATGTTGTTATGTGAATTTACTAATGAAGAAAAGGTTCTTACAGGGTGTGTTGTGTGGCTCTCCAGCTTTCAGAGGACTTATTGTCCTTTGTCACCGGTGGGCCACAGTAGTCTTGAACACGTAAATTCTGGTAGGGCTGGGCTATTGTTCAGTGACAAAGCCTACTATGAGCAGGACCCTGGATTCCATTCTTAGCACTGGGAGGAGCACTCATGAGGCATCCCTCCAACACACAGGGGTCCTCCTTTACTGATATGGGCACTAGACAATATGGATCAGATTTTTTCCTAGCAGCTGAATTATCTCAGCCAAAGTTTCCCAGACGACTTCTGCATTGGAACCATGTGGAGGTCTTATCATAACTCAGGCTTCATCAGCATTCTGGAACAGGGAACAGCAGGGAAACAGCCTAAAAAATCTGCATTTCTGTTCAGTTCCTAGTGACTTTGAGAGGCACTGCTCTGTGCCTATGACACTCGAGGCTTGCTGTTCTCATCATGTCCCACCAGCCCCACACTAGGGACCAGGTGCCTCCAAGCGCTCCGGAGGGAGTATGCAGCTATGTGGGAGCGTGCTCCTGGTTGCTGAGGATCACTAGACACACAGTCCATCTCCTCTTGATTCAGCTAGTGGACACAGGAGAGACTCCCCCTGCTCCCCGTCCCTCTTGCTCCTCTCACCACTTCCAAACGCAGGGGGAAAATAAATTTCTCTAGCTTATTTTAAGAGTATCTTCTTCAAGGTCACTCTGAACAGGGTATTCTGATTAATCTTAGACCAGCTTGACACAAGCTAGAGTGATCTGAAAGGACAGAGCCTCAATTGAGAAAATGCCTCCAGAAGATCCAGCTGTACAGGATTTTCTGAACTAGTGATGGATGGAGGAGGGCCCAGCTCATTGTGGATGGGACCACTCTCAGGATCCTGGTTCTGGGTTCTAGAAGGAAGCAGTCTGGACAATCCCTGAGAACAAGCCAGGAAGCAGCACCTCTCCATGGCTTCTGCATCAGCTCCTGCCTCCATGATCCTGCCCTGTTCGAGTTCGTGTACTGACTTCTTTCAGTGATGAAATGAAGTGTAATTTGGAAGTGTAAATAGAAGAAACTCCTACCCAACTTGCTTTTTGGTCATGTTGTTTCATCTTAGCAATAGTAATCCTAACTTAGACACAGGGTGTGCAAGCTCTAGAAGTGTGTCCCCTATTTTATAACCTGCAGAAGTCTGGTCCTTTCTGTGAGGGTCATGGATAGGTGTCTCTACCAACAGACATCACTGCAGCCACTGCCTTGCAAAAGCGCACTCTCAAGGATCTGTGCCCAAGTCCTTCAGCATCAGAGTGGTGGCTCACTAGGCTCCTGAGCACTATTTCTTTACCTGAGGTTATAAGGAAGCTGCTAGGTCTTGACATTTGCATGGCCTGTCTACTCATCTGTCCCTAGGGAAGTGCTGTGAGAGAGAAAGGCCTTTAGTCCTGCTTTGCTACAACCAAAGGGGTGAAGCAAAACCCTCTGCAGCCCTTCTCATCACCCTGGAAAGCACAGACTTCATTACTCCATATAATTGTTTCCAAAATAAAAGCATCCATCTCAAGACCTTCTTAACAAACACTCCCCAGAAACCCAGAGAAAAGGTCAGCACAGACACTAAACAAGATTTGCTGAAAGTCCAAATTCAATTGAAGGGCGGCTAAGAATGCCCACCCTACTTTTCAAGGCTGCAGGGGGATGCATGAGGGCCAGCATGAGGCACTATGTGGACAGCCTGCACCTTGTTATGTGTAGACCATTTCTTCCACAAATAGAAACTCATTCCTTGTATTTTGTGCACAGCATGGCACAAGTGAATCTGAAATGCCCACCAAATCCTTTCTTGATTCTTCTGTGCTAGTCACTGAATGTCTTTCAAGGATTAATTTAATTGTCTCTCAAACCTAACTACAGGCAACATTCCATTTTCAGGGGAGGAGACAGAATATAGGGAAGGTCCATACTGTGGCTCAGCACCCACATGGATGCTGCTTTTTTTTAAAATTTTTATTTATTTATTTTTTGGGTGGGAAGGAACCTGGATGCAGATGGTAACTTCCAACTGCCTGGGGGTGGGTGACTTGGCCAGGGATATATAACTCTTAGCCAGTTCAGCTGCATCTGAGCCTAGGCTTATTATGTTCCTCACCACATCTGAGTTGCGCTCTATTCTTTCTTTGTGAATGACAGGTAATTTATGGATTCCTTGGATAATCATAAATAAGCTGGTGACATTCCTGACCTCTGTCCTGTGTCCTTCACATGACACATAACTTTTTATATAATTACTAAGGCAGGTCCAGGCACAAGGTGCCAGCCATGGCTGTGTGACTCAGCCCCAGGGTCTGGGAGGGAAGACAGATTATATGAAGAATAATGTATGGTCAAAGGGAATGACAAGCTGGATATCGGAGAAGGACACACATTTAAGGAATACCTCATCACACAGCTCTAGCATGCTGTCAAACATGAGAGAAGATTCCCATTTTCTTTCTTAGCACCATCATCATATCAGCATGGCATCTTGGCTCCTCTGAGTGCTGGGATGGCAGATGTTGATGTCAGTGTGAGCTGCGCCTTAGACCTTCTATAGTCGAGCACTGGCTTCTATTCTCTACATACTTTGATGTATATTTTTCACGCTGTACCAGTGGATACTCACTTGTACTGTGATTGATCATTGCCACCGACATCTGGGGAGGTTAGCTTCTGAAGTAAGATCCTTATAATACTGATGAAGAGGGCAAAATTGACCTGCACAGAGACAACAAAGGACGACTTGATCTGTGGGTGACTTCAATCTTATCCCTTACCACCCATATACAGGATTTGGCGACTATCTACCCCAGGCATTATGTCTGCCCACTGCACTAAAGAAGACCTCGTGTGGGCATTGAGGGCACTACTGCATAGAACTGTGGTTATCTGAACAGCTGGATTTGCACGACAGACTGTTAGAACCTCTTGCAGGCCTAGGCTATGCTCGTCTCTCCTCAGAGCCCACCCTTCCCTGGGAATTGCCCTGGAAGTGATGGGACCCAGTGAAGTACGGTGGTTGCTCTCTCTGCACAGTGTGGGTACATAGCAGAAGAGCAGGGCAGAGCTTCTCTGTGGGGAGCTACTTACTACAATAGAAATTAGGATGGGCATCCGAATGACCCACCAGGGGATGCTCTGGTCGTTTGTGTCCCAACAGCTGTTAGAGAGAAAGAAACTGGTGTCACAGTGAATCGACCTACAAACCAGGGAGAGCCGGTCAGCTGAGGACTGACCTCTCACATGGGGCTTGCAGAACTAACCTTCCCCCTTCTTGGCCCTTTCATTTCATCTGTCAGTCAGACTCGGACACCCAGTCACCCCCAACTAGATCTAACTATTGTGCATGTAGAGTGAAGCAGCTTTCCCCAGTGAGCCAACCTGACAGTCATGCTAATGGGGAGGTGGGCCAAAGCTCCAGGGTTGGTAAGTCTCAAAGCTGTGATTTTAATACAAGGCATGGACGCTCACTTCACCTGATGTCACGAGGCTTTTCTTTGTTCTGAAAATGTATTTCTCCCCAGTTGTTTGTATCCGTGTCTTAAAGGAAAAATTAAAAATATGCCTTGAACGTGGCTGAAGCAGGACTGATTTCCACTAAGGTTTATCTCCAGCAGAAGCATGACTATGTAAGGCTTCCTGCTTTGGTATCTACAGCCCACAGTGGATGTTAGCTGTTCCAGCAAGGGCAGAGTTCCACAGCCATGGGCCCCAGACCAGCAATGTGATATGGGCAGCTGAATTGGCTCATCCTACAGGAACCCACAAAACATGGAAAGCCTTGCAGCTAACCCTGCCTGGGTTGTCAGTCCTGCTTGCCCAAGGGTGACTGGGCCAGCTAACACAACTGCGGAAACATCTCTGTGGTGGGGGAAAGTCACAGGCTAAAGAAATGAATTGGTTTAGGCCATCCACTCATAGAATGTGGTATGTTCTTCAGTGGACAGTTGATATCTTGTGGGATACGTTTAGGCTAGGAATGCGTGTGTCATTGGACTCAGAAGTTCTCCAAGGAGGAGCCGCTCACAGAGGCCATGCAGGCAACTACACAGCCTGATCTCAATGTTTTTTTTATTGTTGTTGTTTTTTTCTAGAAAACCTTCTTGTACCTGCTTGACACAATATCACTCATTCTGCCTGGTTTGTCCCAATTTCAGCTGAACTGCAGGCCTGGCTTGATCCTCACCTTGATCCTGGCTTGATCATGTGGATCATCTTCCAAATACCAAAACGTGTAGTGAGTCTTGTCCGTGACCATCCACATGTCTGTTTTCTATTCACAGAGTGCTAGAAATGTCGTGACTGGCTCAAAGTGTTTCCTATCTCTAATTGTATGAGTTTCTTTAGCTTCCAGATATCCAACCAGCACTGGGAGGCCTTGTTTCACAGTACAAAGCACTCACCCTGTGTCTTCGAACGAGAGGCGGGTTGCCGTCCATGCGCCTATGCACACACTGGGGATGCCTGTGGAGAGACCCCATCAGATTGGCTCAGTCTCCTTAATGAGGAGCAGCATCCCCACAAATCTGGTAGTCTGCTCAAGAGCCAGGACTTCAAAAAAGAATCTGCAACCCAAGGGCCATATGGAAGCTCTTGCTTAATGCCTTTGTCAATATGTGAAGGTTTATTCTTACACCTTATTAGGCAGCAAAGATAAATATGTCTGAAAGTTGAGGATCTGAACAGGTCTGAAACCTGCCTACTGAAGACAGAGGGCAGGTAAGAGGGAAACATGCTCACAGGTTCCATGACGCCTAAGTGGCTGTGTGTTTGTCCCCCAAGCCACACAGGCTTCCATCCCTTCCCCACTCTGGGAAGAGCTGGGCTCCTGCCAGCAGGTAGATGTGTCATCAGCCTGCTCCTCCCTGATCTTTTCATTGTCTATATGAGCTGACCGGGAAAAGGGATAGGAACAGGAGCTCAGTTTCAGTTAAAGTAAAGGGGGTGTGAATGGAGGTAGAATGCTAAAGCAATTCAGTGGACCCCCTCAGTGTCTCTAAGGCGACTGCTTAGTATACCCCCTGGAGTGGAGGTCTGAGCAGAAGCCTGCAGACGTTGACCAAATGAGATGGGAATCAGGATGGGGAGTATGAAACCCTTACCCCATCCAATCAGAAGGTAGGCCAGGAAGCACCTGCTGGGAGGAAGGATGGCCACCAGGAGGGTGTGCAGGTAGAGCCCCTCCACCAGAAGCCAGTAGAAGTTAGCCATGATACAGTACTGGAAGAACACCAGGCTGAGTTTGCAGCCGATCTGGAACCAGAGACAGCGAGAGAATGTGCCAGTCGGTAAAAATAGTTATGGTAGGCAGGGCTACTCCCTGTTTGGATAAGTTGTAAAGCAAAGCCAGAGGGCTGACTTGAAGGGACGTTGTTAATTTCTTGTCCTGGCAGAGGCAAAAAATGTGTTATACTGAGGCAGAGGCCGTTATATATACAATGCCAGGGACCATCTGCATCTGCTGGGAGCCTCTAATTCCCTGAGAAAGAAGTAGAGGCAGTGAGTTCCTGCGAGCCAGTCGCTGGCCACCTTCCTAGATACCAGGCTCAGACATACCTCCTCCTACTTGGTCCTCCTTCCTGCTGTGTTGTTACTGCTGGTCCCTTGGACATGCCTTTACCTTAGCACTTCCTTCACTGCCCATTCAAGAAGCTCAGCACCTCTAGGACATGCAGTGGAGGAGAGCACTTGCTGGCTGAAGTGATGAGTGGAATGTTTGTCTTAGGGTTTCTATTACTGTGATAAAACACCGTGACCAAAAGCAGTTCAAGGAGGAAGGGGTTGATTTTGTCTTACAACTCTCAAGTCATATTTCGTCACTGAGAGAAGTCAGGGCAGGAGCTCAAGGCAGGAACCTGGAGGCAGGAGTTAAAGCAGAAGCCAGGAAGAGTGCTGCTTACTGGCTTGCTCCTCATGGAGCTGGACCAGCACACATCAATCATCAATCAAGAAAATGACCACAGGCCAGTATTCCACTTGCCAAGTGACTCTAGCTTGTGCCAAGTTGACATAAAGCTAGTGAGAACAATGCTATGCACACTTAAGGTGTGTATGGGGAAGGGCCAGGACACCTGGGGAAAGGGTCGCCTCTGGCCAGTGAATCTGCAGCTTCCTGGCCCAGCCTCCACATCTGAACAAAGCATCAACACTGGAAAAGGTTGACAGACTGTGGCCATTTTCTTAATAGATAACAGAAGTTTGGGAAGAGAAACAATGGGCCATAGCTAGGTTCCTAGACTAAAAAAAAACCCCAAAACCCGACAACCTTTAATTTAATATGTCATCCTTTTATCCCAGTGAAGACTATTTTAAAACTCCTAGGAAAAATAGTTCATTTGCTATATTTCTCTTGTTTTACTCTATTTCCAACTCTAATTAATTCTTTTACAATCTTTTCACATATATGTGGGTGTGATGTAGCCATACCCACCCACATACAGATGCTAATTCGTGCTCACCCATATGAGTGAGCACAATATATCACATATATGAATATATCACATGCATTTGAATACATACCCATTCTATACATAAAATACATCCAGCCTCCATATCCCTATCCATAATACAAGACTCTCCAACACATACATTTATACTTGTGCATATCTATAGATATACATCTTTCTAGATAGATAGAAGAGAGTGGAGTTGAAAGTGATATTCTTTTTCCTATAGAAGCAGCAATTTCCTATTTGCTTATGAAATTGAAATCCCTGATTTATGAAATCCCTGTTTATATGAAGGGAGTGAAATGGCTGAAATATGCTGATTATGTATTTACACCATACACAGGGTGGATGAACTTACAGGAAATATGGAAGCCTTGCCAGATGGTCTCCATGGCCATGAGGGGCTTGACCTCAGCATGCTGAACCTTACCATGCCCCAGCCTGTCCCACAATACTATAGTCTTATGCTTTGCTGCCCCCTTTTTCTCCAAATGGAAGTAAGGTACAGAAAAACTTCCATTTCTAGGAGTAACCAGAGACTTCTTCCTGTTCATCTTCACCATCAGTGAGATTCCAGCAGGTTCTGCTCCTATTGTGGGATCCTGAGCACAAATGTCACAATCACCCAGCCATGAAAATGAAAAACAAAGATCCACAGTTTTATATCTTGTTATGATTCATTGGGATACTGGGTGAAACAAATTGAAAATCATTGAGAATCTGGTAGGTGATGACATATTTAAATGTATCTTGCTTTTCTGACATTTGATAAAGCCTACCATACCTTAAAACACAAAATGAGTGAATTACAAGTGTATTAAAGACATAAATGAACAAAATTGAAAATAAATATTTCTAAATCAGAATAGGAAGCCTGAAACCCAAACATAAACATAATGCTAAAAGGCTAGAAGACAATTTTGAGCTTCTAGCTTACAAAAGTAATGAAAACTTCTAGGAAGCAAAATACCATTAAAATGCAGTTGACAAATGGTGGATCTGAAAATGTGTTTGCAACAGAAACATAAAAGGCTCATTTCAGTAAACAGCGATAATATGCAAACTTGTCAAGGAAAGATAACACCATTTTGGTGGTAGGGGGTGTCTGAGAGAATCCCAGGGTGGCTGCTCTTGGCAGTGTCTTTGAAAGAAATACTGGGTACCAAGCAGAGAACATCATGTCATAGCTCTCCTTGTGAATTTTAAAAACCAATCAATTAATTTGCTTACAATTTAAAATGAATCTGCCTTTGTAATTTGTAAGTGTGGTGGTTTGAAAGAAAATGGCCCCCAAAGGGAGTTGGAGGAGGTATGACCTTCTTGGATATGTTACTGTGGGGGTGGGCTTTGAGGTCTCCTGTGCTCAAGCTATTTCCAGTGTCACAGTTCACTTCCTGTTCTCTTCTGATCAAGATGTTGATGTGGGAAGTCCTGTATATGTGTTGCTTTTATTGGTTAATGTATATGTATTGCTTTTATTGGTTAATGAACAAAGAAGCTGCTTTGGCCTGTGATAGGTGGGAAAACTAAACTGAATGCTGGGAGAAAGAAGGTAGAATCAGTGAGAAGCCATGGAGCTGCTGCGGGAGACAGATGCCAGACAGAACCTTACTGGTAGGCCGCAACCATGTGGTCATACACAGATTAATAGAAATGGGTTAATTTAAGATTTAAGATATATATATATA
>LOJH01028326.1:1666-17771 GCA_001685095.1 Ellobius talpinus
GGGGGTGGGGGTGGGGAGTAATTCCTTGGTCAGGCGGGAGCACTTGCTCGGAATTTGAGTTTTAGAGACCCCGCATTTCCCAACCAGCTGCCACAAAGGTGAGAGAGAATTTCAGATGAGAAGTTGGGCACGGTGGGTTTAAGAGATCATTGTGAATTTCGTGCACAATTTCATGAATTTTTGCGGGGAAGAGGGAAATCTGGCCTTGCAGCTATGCCCCTGAAAAGCATGCTAATGCTATATGCACCTGGCCTCTCCCTCACGTGTTCTGCTTGGTCTCCTGGCAGGGAAAAGCCTGAAGACGCTTATGTCCAAGGGGATCCTGCAAGTGCACCCCCCGATCTGCGATTGTCCAGGCTGTAGAATATCCTCGCCCGTGGTGAGACATGAGATAAGCTGGAGATTGTTGGGCAGAAGGGCTGGGTTTCTGCTTCAAAAGTGGTGGCTATGTTGTCTGGGAATGAACATCCTAACCTCAACCCTGCTGATGTGCTAGAGGAACCTGAGAAAAGTAAATAGGTCAGTAGGTTCCTTGGCACTCTCCCAGACTGTACCTGGGAAAGAAAAGGAATCCCGGGTGCAAATTTCCAGGTTGGATACAGGGTGAGCTGTTGTTTAAGAATTATTTTTGTTTTATGTGTGTGTCTGTTTCATGCATGCCTGGTGCCTATGAAGCCAGAGAGGCCCTGGAACTAGAATTGAGTATGGTATTAAGCTGCCGTGTGAATACTTAGAACAAAACCCAGGTCCTTTTCAAGAGCAGCAAGTGTTGTTGTGGTTTTGGTTTTGGTTCTGGTTTTGGTTTTTTGAGACAGGCTTTCTCTGTGTAACCACCTTGACTGTCCTGGAACTCACTCTGTAGACCAGGCTGACCTCAAACTCACAGCAAGTGAGTTACCTCTTTCCAATTCTTCCATCATTGGAACTGTTGCTACTCAAATCGTGGGAATGATACATAGCCTTATTCCTGGATCATGTCATTCTTCTTAGCCTAGATCTGGAGGTCACCAAATCACCTGGCACACCTGGGAGTGATGCTGAATGTGGGGTTGGGCTCATTCTGAGGCATGACAGTACTGACTTGCTTTGACTGTGATCTGAGATAGTCCCAGGCTTGAAGGTGAGCAACCTGTGTCTCTGGGGTGCTGAGTTGGAATCCTGCCCAGCATATGCCTAAATGTCTGAGTGTCCTGATGGAATAGCCTGGTCAGAGCAGGCTGTATAAGTATCTAGTGAGCTAAAGTTGGGGACTAGTTACAGAATCCCACCAAAGGTAGACAATGTCTTGAGTACTTGAAGAACAAGAGAGATTAGGGATCAAGCATGCATGCCCTTATGCAAGAAGGGTTTGACGGATTCATTTGAAAAAAGAGATTACCTCTGGAGAAGGAATAAGAGCACCTGGGGGGAGAGCAATAAGGGTTTTGTTGTTGAACTAGAGCTGTACCTGTCTTCACCCAGCATCCTCTCTGCCAGGGCAGAGAGAGGCAGAGAGATGCCACGATAGGACCCAATTGTCCACCTTAAGTTTGTTTCATTTGGGCTAGTGGTGGAGCATCCTTATTGGTTCCTTATGGGCCCTGAGGGGCATGCTGGGAAACCACAAACTCATGCATTTGGGGCAGATGAACGGAACCACATGCATAGCCTGCCAGATCTAATGCAGGCCAACATACTAGGTTCACAAAACATGTAGGTGAATACAAGGCATCATTCCACCAACTGCTGGAACCAGACTCTCTACTGTTGCACCCTGCTGGTAGCTGGTGGGAGAGGGGTCCTCATTAGGTTTACAGAGTTCTATTTTCTGTTTGGATGGGAGGAGTCATGCTGTTTACAAACCAAAGCACATTGAGCACCCCCACAAGCCTGGGAGACAAGTAGCCACGTTGCTTCTTTCACTTCAAGTGGGAAATCTGCAGCTCAGAAAGGAATGGGCTTGCTGTTTATCTAGGGCTCCCAATCCCTACCATGGGTGGGAGACAACTCAGATCTGAGGCCAACTTTTCTACTCCTGGTTCCTTCTTAGAAAGACTTCCCCACCTTTCCCACTGTACCCCACAATCAGGACCACAAGTATGTATCAGTATCACAGATATTGCAGTACTTGAATACAGTGTGCACATAAATCAGAGGCCCTGAACGATGGCACCCCTCCCACTGTATGAGTAGGCTAGCTCTTGGTTAGGTTTTCAGATGTTTTCAAATATGTTAAGCTGTAGGGCTGACTGACATTTTCAGTACACAAAGGAAGCTATATTCTCAGTCCTTGGGTATTATCGGGACAGCCATCTGGGTCCTTTGTACCATTTCTCATGGGTCATCCCCCAGGTACCACCCAAGACCCAACTCCTGGTACTCTTAGGGTGTGGAAGGTGCAAGTAGGTCCCTGTGCCCAGCTGTTTGTGTCATGGGGTTGACGCTGGCAATGGCCACCTGGCTCTGGCTCCTTTCCAAGTGACAATCTCATGGCCCTTGCGTCCCATTGTATGTAAGAAAGAAAAAACTTGTTTCTGTTATCGAGAGACAAGCAAGTGCTCATAGAAATGATTCCCCAAGCCTGTGGGATGACAGAAGCCTGGGACACAAGCCCTGTATGTATAGTGTCTGTAGAATAAATCCCAAGTGTAAGAAAGGGCTTTACCCCTTCAGCCTAACTAGGACAGTGAAGGACAAAAGTCAAGTAGATCTTAAAGGGGGCCATAGAAATAACCCTCTTGTCCTGGGGCCAGTCCTCAGACCATAGTGATTCACACCACTGACTTGGTACTACAGAGTCCTTATCACCTACTCTGAAAAGTAACCAAATGCAGGCCCCAAAAGACTCCTGATGGCCTATGCAGCAGAGACTATGGCTCCCAGAGCCCAGAATGGGACACTGTTCAGACTTCAGAGCACCTGCCTACCATGCCCAGTATCTCAGAAATGGGGGCTGGAGGTGGAGAGAAAGAAATTAAAAAAAAAAAGACAGTTCATTGATGTTTCTGTTTGACAATGTATAGCGAGAATGGGGCTAGAACTCTGCCCCAGGTTGCATACATATCCCAGCAGATTCCAGTCCCATGAAATGAACTGGAGTTGAGGCATTCTCTAGGATCTGGAAGGTGGGGTTTACCATGTAAGATGAGCCATCCCTGAGGCTGGGCCTACAGAGAAGCACTGGACTGGAGCCTGTGGGTCCCACCCTATCATCCTTGTGTGCTGGTCTACAGCAATGGGGCTTCTGTACCTTGGTCCAGACTCTGGAGGCTGAAGGCCTGACCTAACCTAACCCTCCTCTTCCCACCTTCTCAGAACCGGGGACGTTTGGCCGACAAGAGAACAGTCACTTTGCCCCCTACACATGCCCTAAAGAAAGAAAGAACCCCCAGTTTCTCAGCCAGTGATGGTGACAGTGATGGAAGTGGCCCAGCTTGTAGGCAGCAGCCAGGCCTGAAGCAGGAGGATGATCCACATGTCCATATCATGAAGAGAAGGTACTGATTCCACAACCTGGCTAGGCCACTACTGTGGGGTGGGGGTGGGATAGCACAGACAAGGGTCTGCAAACACTGTGAGTATCAGGCACGGGCAGGAACCTTTCTTGACATCTCTTTGATTCTCTGCAGGGCTCACTTTTAGGAAATGGGTTGGTGGCAGTGAGACCCAGAAGCCTGTACCAACCTGGGCTCATGATCCAAGTCTCCTTCAAGTGGCTGCTGGGAGGTTCTTCTTGGTGTGATCTCACACTGGCTGAAACAGCCCCGGTAGCTAGAAATTTGATTTCAGTAGAATAAGCACCATGTGTAGGAAACCTCGGGACACTATATTCCCTCACCGACTATGCAGCCATGCTACTTTAGGTGCCCAAAGTGAAGTGAAGTCAGGACTGTTGTCCTCATTCATTTCTGGTAAATCCAGAAGCTGACTCTGACCTGGCGAGTGGGAGCTGAAGCACATTTAACTTGGCATGGGGCATTGCCTCTTAGCCACTGCCCTAACTACTGGTACAACAGGAAGCCAGAATCAGATTCATGTATATCCTTCTGCCCGGGTATATTCCCGGAGCCACTGCTGACCCTCTGTTTTTCCCTTTTCAGAGTCCACACCCACTGGGATGTGAATATCTCCTTCAGAGAAACATCTTGCAGGTAGGAGTCCAAGTTTGTGAGGCTCTACACACATCACAGGCAGCACGGAGTTTTATTGTTGTGCTTCCCCTTGGGCCCTGCTTGTGCTATGCTGCCTGCCTCTTCTCCCTCTTCTGCCAATGGACCCATCTTATTCATTATTCTAACCAATAATGAGTATCCACCAGGTTTTCTACATCTTTTTGCACAACCCGGGTTGTGGCAAACTGGGTGGCAGGATCCCACCTTCACCAATCACATCCCACATGCCAAGTAGCACAGGCAGAGGTTCTGAGAAGAGAGGTTCTAGAGTCTGCATATATGCTGTCCCTGATGGGACTGTCCATTTGTATCCATCTGCTCAAAGATGAGGCTGTAATATTCTCTGCTTAACCTCCCAGAAATGGACCAGGAGATGAGAATGGTGATATATGAGTGACGTCTTGAAGGATGTACGAGAATTCACTGGGGCAAAGGGATTCTGCAAAGTTGTATTAGAATGAGATACGAGAGGCTGGTTTGGCCAGGTGGAGGCTAAAGATCTGGGCCTTGAATGCTGGACCTATTGGGTTTTGTCTTCAAGAAAGAAGGCACAGAAAGCTTTTCACCAAGTAAGCATGTTTTTGAAAGGATCCTTTTGGAGAAACCCTCGCCTATCAGGTCAGGGGTTTTATTCATAATATGGAAGCATGGTGGGGGCTGCAAATACAGGATGTCTCAAGGAGATGAAAATGAAGTCACCATATAAGGAAGCTGGAGTGTTGGGAAGATCCAGTCTCCCAGTTCCTGAGAAGCAGAGAATAGGTCTGTGAGCATGCCCCGCTGTAGCTTCTGGCTAGTAGGCTCCAGTCTTACCCCATGACCTACAGGGCATACATCAGGAAAAGTCCAACAGTGGGATGTGGCCTCAGGAAGAGACGAGCCTCCTGTGGCCAGGCTCCAGGCCAGTCACATTTGAATGTCTGTCCTGGCTTCTTTCAGATGTGTTATTATTTGTGTGATTGGCAAAGCCTGCATCCTGGGGTTCCATTGCAAAAAAAAAAAAAAATCTTTAAACTTATTTCTTCCTGATTTTGAAGTTGCCAGCTCAACTGATCATTTGTATGAACCATCATGAACACTGATGACATTTCATGAGCTTTTTACTATACGTGCTGCAGGATAGATTTATCAGCAAGACCAGTAGGGAAGCTGGTGCTTATGCCTCTCCTCCACGAGCAGTTCTTACCTCCTGTGGCCCTCTTCACATTCACAAGGCTTTAGTGAGGATGTGCCCATACAAGTTCATCACAGTGTCAACAACTGCAGCCTGGTGCCCCTCAAGAAGTCCCTTAGTTCCAAGAGTCAGGATTCTATCGGAAGGGGGAAGAAGGCCAGGAGTACTGACAGCCTTCAACTTACCTACTGGTGGATCCAGTGTCTAGAAAGGAAGGGCCACAGGTGGCCAAGACCAGCTGCCTTGTTCTACCCCCACCTGGCCCTTTGTTTTGCCTTGTTGGCTTGCTGACTCATTCTTCTGTCTCTAGTTTCCTGTCTATGAATCCATCTCTGTTGTCATTCTCCACTTGTCTATTCTCTTGTTTCCAATAATCCATCGTCCATCTGTCTTTGGTCCTCTGACAAACCATGTAGGGAACCACCTGTCTGCTTGTATCAAGCAAGAATCGTAATTCACCCATATGCCTGTGAAGCCTTGAGCAGCAGAGCCTCTGGACCCTCAGGGTCCCTAAACTGACAGGGAGGGGAACAAGTCTGGATTTCATGATAACCCTAAACTGACAGGGAGGGGAACAAGTCTGGATTTCATGATAACACCAAAGGAACAGGATGGAGACCCCAGAAGGTGTGCTAGGCCAATCTTTTTCTCTTTATGGCCTCCTCATGGTCCTCCCCCTGCAGCATTCTGGCTCTACCACAACCATTCATCTCTTCATCCATGCCTCAACCTCCTGAGATACTCCAGGGCTTGGTCCATAACATGTAGTAGAATGCAGGGGGAAGCAGAGGGTGAGTTGTGGCTTCAAGAACCCCATATCATGACGCTAAGAGTGTAATTAATGCATTTCGGCCATGTATGCATGGAATTTTTTCAGATCTGTATAAAATCAGCATAATTTGTTCAGTGGATGACCAAGCTATAGGAACAGGTTTTCAGAACTGCATCATCTTTGAGAACACAGAACAAACTACCAAGGCAGAATGGGAGGTGGATGCTAAATTCAAGTCCTGTTCTGACCAGCTATATTCCATGGAATCATGCTATCCAGTACCTAGTGACTCTGATATTGTCACCAGACTCTTCCAGATACAGGTCCAGGCAGGAGACCTCACTTTCCTTCTGTGGGCCAGGCTGTGTTCACAGAGAACAGACTTTCTGCCCACTCCCTGGAGCCCCTAGAAACTGATTTACCTCCTAACTAGAAGGAAAACCCCATGGGGACCACTCTGTAGCTGTTCCAGCCTGTGCCTAGTCAGCCCACAACACCACCCTCATGCTGAGATAGCAATTCTCTCTGACACCCCCACACTGATGAGGATGCAGGGGATGAGCCTCCTGCCAATTAATCCTATAACGTACTTACACCCCCACCTGCCCTCTGGGTCTGCAGTGCTGAGATGGGAAGAACACATCTGGGCCTCTAGGCCGGGGCCCTCTTGGGTGTCTGCTGATGAAACTGATCTGCTTAGGTGCCAGCCCTGGATTAGCCCAGCTACAGTCACCATGGTCAGGGGCTGGGAGCTATTTAATGAGGTTCAGAGTTGATTCCTAGGTCATTTTGTAGAGGCACTGCCAGAATCTGAGGCTGCTCTGTCACAGGTGAGCCATGGAGGGCATGTGCTGAGCACTGGGCACCACTGCTCCTGCCCTGACTTTGGCTTCCTGTGTCTTCCTTCTCTACTGATGCTTACAGAACTCCAGGGTAAGGAATTCCTACTTATATAGCCTCTCCTCTATGGGGCTCTATGGATGAGGACTCAGCTGACTCAGCAGGAAGGACAAACAGTTAAATGCTGTTATACCGAGTCAAAAGATCCTGAGTAGAAGTTCCGGACCTACCCACGCCTGGTGGCGGCACTCTGCTAATGAGCATGAGTCTTGTCAGCTATAGAGCTCTGGTCAGAACTTCAGTTTCCTTATTTAAAAGAACTAGGAACTAGGGAATATGTGTCATGTTCTTGCTGCCAGAGCTGGTGGTATATATGGCAGCTTACTCTCTCTTCAGGCTGCCCTCCAGGGCAAATCAGGACCCACTTTTCTCTGCAAGAAGGATAGCTGAAGGGGTTGTCTTAGAACTGCAATTAGGTCTAAGTACCAGGTCCTGACTTCCTTTTGGTCTGCTTAGAGGGCATGCACATGTGTGCTGCCAGTGGTCTCACACAGAGGTGTGCAGCTGGCTTTGCATACTTAGTGCATACTGTCCACAAGCCATGTACCCTCATACTGACAATGTGCCAGATTTCCAACTAATGAAGCAGCTCATAGCTTGGTCTGTCTTGCTCTTCTGCAGCCAAGACAACGATCTCCCCACCCTTATATCCAGCGTACATCAGAGCCACCACCTTGTTATGCCTGAGCATCCAAGCCACTGTGACTTCCAGAGAGGCAACGTGGAGATTGGCCTTGGACCTGCAGGTGAGGAATCCAAGAGATCCCAATGGTAGAGTGGGGCTCTGGGGCCACAGCTATCCTGACTAAAGGCTGTCCTCCCCAAGTCTCTAATCAGCAGCTCTAGGCCCTGAGCACTTTGGCTGGCAGCCAGAGGCCAGCAAGGGGGGTGGGTTGTGAGGCTGGCTTTCCCCTGGGGCTACATGTGATGGTAATTGTGTTAATCCCAGACAGCCAGGCAGACATGGCTACAGCAGAGACTGCTCCATTATTGCTTTTGGTGGAGTGGGTTTCGAGTGGCCAAGACCCACCAACCCTTCCTCAAAGGGGCAGATACCATGTAAGCCTCTCCTAAGCTCAGAACTGCTCGCTGTAGAATGACTCATGTGTCAGAAAAATGCTCACTTCTCCTACCCACAGAACATGTACAACCTGAGTTCTGCCTTCCAGGGTGCTGAACCTGAGCAAGGTGAGCAAAGAATGCTAGGGTTCCCAGAACCACCAAGGAAACTGACTACTGGAAGCCACAGGAGTTCAGAGAGGCAACTGACAGAGATCGTGGCACTCCTCAGAAAAGCAGGCCATAAGGCTGCAGTGAGGGCACACCTGAGATTCAGGGGCTTTGAGGGACCTTTCTCTCCTGGGCTCCTAGGAAAATTCTGGTGTGGCTGCGGTGCTTGGAAAGACTGGGTGGGTGGGTGTGGCCCACCACAGTGGACATCTTTATCAAAGCCCCGTGTGCTTGAATGGCTTTGTGGGCTGGTAGGGGGCTGCTTCTGGAATAGCTTGGGGACCTGATGGAGGCCCAGCCGGGTGGAAACAGCTGAGCAAGCGCCTTATAAAATCTAATTGCCCCATTGATTGGGTAAAGTCAAAGAAGTCTATAATGATTGTGATGTTCTGAGCTCACAGGTCCTCCCCTGTTCCTGCACATGGAGAGAGACCTCCTTGGGTATACGTGTGTGTGTGTGTGTGTGTGTGTGCACATGCGCACACTTCCTCCCAGCCAGGGCCATCAAAATACTTGTTGTGGTGTCATCTCTCTGTGATATTTACACATCTGTCTGGCCACTCTTCCTTTTGCACTGCATGCAGGGGTTCATAGTGGCACAACTATGACTGTATTGCTTCACTTAGGCATTCTCTTAGGGTCTTGTCCCTAATTCCTAGGAGCTTTCTTTCAGTCTCTGTAGGGTTCACTCTTCACTGCCTCCTGGACAAGAGAGGATTATAGGGCTTGCAGGAACTTATATGGCTTTGTGCATCTTCCCATAGTTATACTGCCTGTGTTAGCAGCACCCTGGTGTGCTGGGAGTGAATGTGACTTCATTAAGTCTGCCACAGGACTGGGTCTTATTTGAGGTGCCTTTACTCCATGATCATCTCCGCCAGGTTATTATCCAAACTTCAGGAATAGAAAGACACACACACACACACACACACACACACACACACTCCTCTCTCTCTGGGCTTTGCAGGTAGCCATTGTTAAAGTAGGGACAGACTGCTGTGAAAAGAGCCCTTGCCTGACCCTTAAGGGGATGTGTGGGTTGGGATAAGAACAACATGTACAGAGTGAGTGAGACCAGGTCACACAGACCTAAGTGACCCTCTACCCTGCCTAGATCAGCTGCTGCCCCTCCTGCCCACTGGTCTCTGATACACTATTGGTAGCCCCAAGTGCAGCCAGATACCCTTCATCTGCCTGCTGGATCCATCTGTCTTGAGAGATTATGGATGGAACTCTTGTCCAAACAATGAGTGCTGTCCCTCTCTTTGAGGAAGAGCCTGAGATGGCCAGCTAGACCAGTGGCAGTGAGGTAGTTGAGATCAATAAGTTACTAGCACCATTCTGTCAGCCATAACACAATGATTGATTGGCAATTTTTGCTGCCACACTTCCCCAGTTTGATAAAAATGGCAGATTTAGGAATTTTTTAAAAGTGGAATTCAGTTCTGGTGCTAATGGTAGAGCTTTGGGGAAGGGTGGGCACACATGGAAACAGCACTTGCTGGGCATCATGGAGATTTTTGGATCACCCAAGGAATTGTTCCTCCACACTCCTCTAGCTGGTGAGGATAAGGAGGGCAAAGACAGCAACATTTAACCTGGAATCAAGATGGCATGGGCTGTTCAGCAAATACCCTAGCCTTAGGACAGGAGCTCAGGAGGAACCTGGGCAGTAGTGTTTAGAATGGTCTGGAATTGGGTCAACTAATGCCTGAGGTTTGGCAAGTCAGGTATGATCTCTGGATTCTACAGGGGATACTGGAAGCCGAGGCTGGGCCTAGCCTAATGCAGACATAGCACATATAGGGTATGTACTATGGGGTGAGTTGTTCAGGAATCCCCTCAAGAGCCTAGAGCCTGGAGGAATAGGTGGGCACATACTGCCGAGGAGAGACAACGGCTTCCTTTCTGTGTCGTTAGTAGAGAGGTTACTAGAGAAAGAAATGGAGTTTCTAGTGGCAGGGCTGGGAAGACCCAGAATAAAGTAGGCTGAGATTTGAAGCATGACTTCTGTACTTGCCTCCCCCACACCTGCACGGTATCCAACCCTATCCAAGGCAGCAAAGGCAAGCCACTCAGTCCCCCCCAAGGTGGGGCTGAGGAAGAACATGAACTTACAGGAGACTGCCTGGTGAAATATTGCTGTGAACTTCTCATTACTTCTATCTACATGCCCAGGGCAAGCATCAGGACTGCTTTGTGTCTTTGCTCCACATATACCTGTCATGGTGTCCTCTGGCCTGGGATACCAGGTTGGGCAAGGTCTTAACTGCCAGGGAGAACGTGGTAGTGGTTGGGGTTCCAAGCTGAGCTAAGGTACAGGCGGCTTTCCCTCCAAGTCATGAGGCACTGGGTGGAGCTCACTCCGTCCTCTACAGGTGAACTGTTGGGCAAGAGACTGGGCTGCTCCTCCTACATTACTAGTGACTGTTCTTCAGAGAAGAAGGTGCGAAGCAAGTCCCCACAAGGTGAGAGTCTAACTCCAGAAAAGGAGGCAGGTCATTGAAAGGGGAGGGAGCAATGAGTTCCTGCTCCTTAAGGGTTTGCCAGACCTTGGGTAGAAACCAAGAGACTTGCACTCAACATGCGCTCCTTCCAATAGAGACTCTGCTGCTTCCAGAGCTGGAGTCTACAATGGCCCCTGAGGACCACTATCATCGGCTCATGTCAGCCCTGAGTGAGGCTGGCCCCTTTGAGGAAACTCAACGTCTCTACCACCTGGGTATCCCCAGCCATGGTATGTGCCACCATCACCCTCAGCATTCCCACCTTGAATATGCCAACCCTCCACTGTTCATCCCTGAGTGGGAAAGGAAGGCACAGGTGAGGGACATAGGAGAGATGTGGGTTCTGTGGCATATGCTAGGTTCTCCTCCACTCCAAGTAGTCAGTGCAATACCATGAATCTGTGGTCAAATTGTCACAAGGTTGTTGTTGTTGTTGTGGGGCAGGCATGGCAGGAAGGAGGGAGTTGTGTCACAGGTGGGATATGGCCACTAGTGCTCAGGTTGCTTGAAAGAAGCCAAGCCTGAGACACTACTTCTTTTACCTAGGAATAGTAAGACACCCTATTCAGCTGCAACACTGGAGAATCTTTTCTAGCAGAAGTGGCTGGGGGCTCAGGGAAGGGAGCAGAATTTCTGATCCTTACAGAAGGTACTGTCCCCCAGGGCAACTCAGGCACCAAGAACCTGAATAATTCAGTAAATGTTAATAATTTAAAAATCCTTTTTAATTGCTTTCCCATCTCTGCTGCTGGCCTGTGCAGGAGAGGGTGTACAGGCAAGCTGGTTGTCAATCACCACTGTACAGAGGATGGCTGGGGTGTGGATGGGGGGGCTTATTGGGCTCTGGAGCTGGCTTCAGGCCCTGGCTAGACCAACCTCCCCTTTTTAGATAATTTATAGATAGCAGGGGAGCAACAGAGAAGTAGAGCTTGAACTAGGGGAACTAAATGGGCTAGGAGTGCCCCCCACATTTAATAGTTGTCTACTATCATGGCCATGTGTACTACGTATTGCTTAATGGGAGTGACAAGTTCTTCCTACCTATTCTTGCCTCCTGTCTATAAAGGAGTCACCTAGGCAGCCTTCTGTTTGAGGTCCCCTCCCAACTTTTGCCCCACTGACCTGAACAGCTTTGTGTCCTTAAACTCTGACCTTTGCACAGCCCATCTTTGTGATAGAGGCTAGAGCAAATACTCAAAACACCAAGCTATCTAGCTTGGAGCTCTTCTCCCCCAGCTCATTTTGATTACTGACCTACTCAGACCCCTTTCCAAGTTCACTTGCCCAGATGCACCATATAGGTCCTGGAGCAAACTGTCTCCCTGCTGATCCTCCTCCAGCCCCAGTGACACAAAACAGAGATCAGGACATGTGAGAGTCTCCACCTCCCATTCTGTTCTTGGCTTCACTGGGTCAATGCCCTGTAACCAAGGGGAAATCCTAGGGGAGCTTAGCATCTGAGTTATTGCTGTTGCCTCCCTTCCCAGATCTGCTAAGGGTTCGGCAAGAAGTGGCAGCTGCAACTTTGAGGAGTCCTAGCAGCTTGGAAGTACACCTGCCCTCATCTGCAACAGGTCATCGTCGGAAGCAAGGCCTATTTCAGCACCGGGAGGGAACAGTTCCAGCTACTGCCCCATCCTTCTCTGAAAGGTACTAAGGTGGTGTTTCAGCAAGGCCCCACAGTCTCTAGCCTTGTTACTTGAGAAGGCCAAGGCCACATCCTGGACCTTATCACATATGTGTGGGTACCGTGTTCAAGGTCCAGTGCAGGAGACTCCTAACACCAGCTGTTGTGAGCAAGAAAATATTTCTGGGGAAGAATATACAGAAAGGACCATTCCAATTTCCTTGTTGAGCAATTGGGGACCAGCCTAGCAAAGGTGCCCTAAGATAGTGGTGGTATGTTGAGTAAGGCAAAGAGTAAGCCACTTACTATCTGGAATTTGAAGAGTTGAGTGCAGAGGGGGCTGGGGTTACAACTCTATAGAGACATCAGAGCTGTTCAAAGTACACACTGCCTCCACAGCCGACTAGTGGAACCAAGAAGAGCTCTGGGCAGGAGCCCTAGGTTTCCTAAACATTCCCCATTCCACCCCACTGGCCACAGACCGCAGCATCTGCGGCTGCCTTCCGTCTCAGGACTGTGGCTAATTACCCCATCGTGTGCCCCTCCCCGCCTGCGCAGGACGGCTCAGGATGAGAGGTGCTCCCCCACCCAGTAATTACCGCTGCAGCCGCCTCCGCCCACAGGGTCAGCGCCTCTGCGCCGCCGGGGAGATTAATTGGCGCCGCCAGCTTGGACGGGGGGCAGTGCACGACCCGAAGCCAAAACCAGGGACTCAACGACCGCCCGTGGGGTCGGCAATTAGAGGCGGCGGCAGGGGGTGCACCCGGAAGCGGTTACAGGAAAGGGGGGAGGGGTGCACAGACGGAACTGAGCATGTGATCACTATTCCACTGTCCACAGGGAGCTGTCACAGCCACCCCCTTTGCTGTCACCCCAGAATGCCTCCCACATCGCCCTGGGCTCCCATCTCCGACCACCATTTTTTGGGGTGCCCACAGCTCTGTGTCAGACCCCAGGTGAGAAACAGGCGGGTATTAAGCCCTTTGTGTCTTTGTAGGGCCCTCTTTAGGTGCAGAGGGTCCAGCAAGAATGGCCTGTTCTTTTCTCCCAGGTTACAGCTTCCTGCCCTCTGCTCAGACTGAGATTTTAGCTCGGCAGCAGGAGCTTCTACGGAAACAGAGTTTAGCTCGGTAAGAACCTTGAAGACCAGTGAGAGTAATTTTAAGCATGCTCATGCTGACTCCTGCTGTCTGCCCTTTTGGTCCAGGCTGGAGATGTCGGAGTTGCTTAGGCAGAAAGAACTGGGCAGCACTCACCGCTCACAACTACTGGCGCCAGAGGTGGCCTTGCATATCCCTGAGGGTCCAGATGAGCTCCAGCAACGTGGCTCCAGGCTGGTTTTGAAACACAGCTCAGCACCACTACTGGCCTTGCCACCCCAGGGACCCCCAGGCCCAGGCCCCCCTACCCCACCCAAGGACTCTGCCCAAAACCAGCCTCAAAAGGGGAGTCTTGGTGCTGCCTCAGCCCAGCCCAGTGAACCTAAGGAGAGGACAGGGGCTGGCCTCTGGGCTCAAGATGTCTCTGAGGAGCCATCCAAGGATTCAGATGGAGAGGACACTGAGACAGCAGCTGCCAGAGGTGGGGCCTCTACTCCCAGCCAAGCCCCAACAGGAGGGACCAGAGCAGAAGGAAAGAGGCCTCTCTCAGGGTCAACAATGCCCCCTCCACTGCCCCTGGGATTTCCCTGTGGGGCAGTGAGCCCCTACTTCCACACAGGTGGGCAACCCTAGCCACCCACTAATAAGGGGTGCCATGGGGAGAAAAATCCTTTGTCACTGAACCAAGAGCTTTAAAAAATTAAGAGAAAGGTCAGCCCACGGGGGGATGCAAGGGAAAAGCCCAGACCCTAGTAACATCCTTTCCATCTCCAGGTACCATGGGAGGACTCTACAATGATGAAACCACAGCCCCTGAGGACGTCAACAAATGGACTGTAGACGATGTCTGCAACTTCGTGGGGGGCCTGTCTGGCTGCGGCGAGTATACCAAGGTGAGGGGAGCAGCAGGTCCCTGGAACTAGGCCAGGAGGCCCTGTCCTGAGCAATGTCCCATAACCAACATGAAAGAACCAATCCTTTTGCTGAGTCATTTTTCATGCAAGACATACAATTCTATTCTGTGGGCTTATCTTGTCCCCAGGTATTCAGAGAACAAGGAATAGATGGAGAGACTTTGCCTCTACTGACAGAAGAACACCTTCTGAACACTATGGGACTGAAGCTAGGGCCTGCCCTCAAGATCAGAGCACAAGTAAGTGTTCAATCAATCTAGAGGGCGTAAGGGTTCTTTGTGACTGGAGATGGTCTCCCAGTCCCCTTTATCTGGCAGGTATTGACCCAGCTTCATCTCTTTGTAGGTAGCCAAGCGCCTGGGCCGTGTCTTCTACATGGCCAGTTTTCCTGTGGCCCTTCCGTTGCAGTCAACAAGCCTGCAAGCCCCTGAGCTCAGCCCAGGACAGCAACTCCTGTCCCCAGCAACCACCACATCTCCATATGAGGGGGCCCACCTGCCCACAGGCCGAGCCTCACCCAAGCAGGAGAATGGGTCAGGGACCATAGCTCTGCTCCCAGGGGCCCCAGATCCTTCTCAGCTTCTCTAATGATCTAGCAGGCAACCATTATACACTCCCTGATACCCATCAAATTGCCCATCCTCCAGAGTACTTTTCCTTTTGGTTTTAGATGCAAAAAACACCAAGAATATTTTAAAAGGAAAACATGTGGATTAAGAAGAAAGTAATGAATTTACAAAGACCTTCTAGGAGTAACTGTAGAGGTCTGCAGACAAACCAAAGACAGATAAAGTGGAGAGGCCATGGAGCCTCCCTCCCCGCCTCTGAACTGGGATTACTCTGCAGGTCAGGGTCAGCCTCCTGCTGGGGCAACAGAAGGTTATGCAGAACCAGTTCCCTTTCAGGGTCTAAATGGCTTAGTACACTTGTTCTGTTATGCTGTAACAATAAAGCCCTGTCTACTGCCCTCTTGCTGCAAAATTGTTGGCCTCAAGCCTCCAAGACTTGTCAGGAGGCCCTCAGTCCTCTTCCGAGAGCTGAAGATCCTCCAGCTCATCCTGTGGTCCCTGAGCCAGCTGCCACAGTTCACTTGGGTCCACCCCTGCGTCTGGGTCTCCATCTACAGAGAAAGAAGAAAGTATGCACATTCTGCTATATCATGAAGAAGCCAGCCTTAGCGATTACTTATTCATTACTAATTAAATTAATTAATTAAATTTATCAGTGTGCTATAGCTTGCTATCAGAGTCTTTTGAGTATAGAATAATTGGTACCCCAGGGAAGGGCACAGACCTGGCTTAGAGCAGTCTTCTCAGGCTTCATTTCCAGACAGACTGTAGGGCCAGTCTATTTCACAACAGAAACAACTTACCCTCTGAGTTGCTGGCACCCACTTCTTCATCATCTTCCTCCTGGTCTTCCTCTTCCACTCCTTGGTGAGCTCCCAGGAGCCCAGGTATTCCTGTAGATAAAGAACCATGTGCACACACACAACAGACACCCACTAGGGCCACAGGTCTCAGCAGCAGCAATAGGATCACTAGCCCTTTCTGTCACCCATATGGAGGCCCCAGCATGGTGGCAATTACCAATAATGAATCCCCAGCTCAAACAGAAGGAAGGCACCAATGAGTGGTATAAGAAACAGGTGCAGAGGGCTGGAGAGATGGCTCAGAGGTTAAGAGCACTGCCTGCTCTTCCTAAAGGTCCTGAGTTCAATTCCCAGCAAC